>JAEQBA010000093.1:0-64715 GCA_019434445.1 Phalangium opilio | reverse complement strand
TGATGCTGATAAAACCACCCAGCGCCGGTTGCCCCCCCTACAACGTTATTTCATCAGTTGATGGTAAACTTAGGGCAGCATTGATGGTGCCTCATAATTCTTTTAATGGCAACCCAATCGCAGTTTCTTGGCTTCGCTACTCTCCTGCACAGGATATTAACACTCGCTGCGATATCAGGTCTGGATACCGTTGCTATATGCAGTAACATTCCGATAGCCGTGCGATATTGTGTATTGTTGGAAAGTGTATCCTCGTCGTCAAGTAGTTTCAAATAAGCCATATCCATAGGAGTACTTGATGGTTTTGCTTCTTCCATGCCGAGATCTTCCAACGTGTGTTTAATTTTTGTAGCTTGGTGGATTGCGAAACTTCCATCTTCAGTACGCTCTATTTGTATTCACAAATAGTAGGTAACGACTCCAAGGTCTTTGGTTTCAAAGTGCAGATTAAGGTTGACTAGAACACTATCTATTACGCTGACGTTCCAATTGGCAACTAGTAAGTCATCTACGTAAAGTAGAACGTAGGTCCAATTTCCGTCTTCTTCTCTTCGACTGTACAAACCAGGATCTGCTTTACTTCTGTCGAAATTCTCCTTTAGCAACACTTCGTTGACCTTCCTCTTCCAGGACCTGGCCGACTGTTTTAAGCCGTAAATACTTTTCTTGAGCTTGTATACCCTTTGCACTTGTCCACTCTTCACAAAAGCCGGTGGTTGTTCCATATAAAGGTCTTCGATGATATCGCCGTGTAGAAAAGCTGTTTTAACGTCGAAGTGTTTGACTCTCATTCCCTTGGATGATGCGACGCTGAGCAGGATGCGAATGATCTCATACTTCGCAACCGGCGCGTACGTCTCCTCGAAGTCCTCTCCATATCTTTGCGAATATCCTTTAGCAACAAGACGTGCCTTGTATTTGTCGATGTTGCCATCTTGATTATATTTAACTTTAAAAATCCACCTACAGCCGATGGCTTTTCGACCTTTAGGCAAATCGGTTAACTCCCAAGTTTTCCTTTCTTCGAGTGACTTTATTTCTTCTTTCGCGGATTCTTTCCACTTGATGCTCTCTCTATCAGGTAAGTTGGTAACTTCCTCCCATGTGGTGGGTTCTCTGGCGTGATCTACAGTGGCTTTATATCCGTATTTCTTCGGTGGTCCACCTTGGTTAGTTCTTGTTGGGTATCTTCGCACGCTAGGCATTTCATCTATTTGTTGACTGATGGCTCCTTGGGTAGATTTTTCTTGGTGTTGCGGATTCGTGGTTGTTTCTTCTACTTAAGGCTCTACGATAGTGTCTTCCAACTCTGTAAGATCTTCAACATCTTGGTATTCAGAGGCGGTTGAATCTGAGTAGTCAGTCAAATCGAAATCCGGTTCTTCCTTGATATCTGATATCGCTTCCCCTTCTGGCGTAGTTGAGACCACTGGGACCCTGATATTGTACTGGCAGTAATGAGAACCAATCCTCTCATCAAATTTAACGCTTCTGCTGAAATGCACCTTGTTGGTTTTAGGGTTAAGTATCCTGTAGCCTTTGGTTGCAGTACCGAATCCGACCAGAATGCCCTCAACTGCTTTATCGTCCCACTTTGTTCGTTTCTCTTTCGGTATGTAAGAAAAGGCTGACTTCCAAAAACTCGTATGTGACCTATCCTAGGCTTCGATCCATTCCACAACTCATACGGCGTCTTCTCTAACGCTTTACTCGGGAGCCGGTTCTGAAGGTAACAAGCTGTGTTCACTGCTTCTCCCCACCAGCAATTAGGTAGGTTGGCGTCGAGCAGCATAGTTTTGGCCATTTCAATTAGAGATCGATTCTTGCGCTCGGCAACGCCGTTCTGTTGAGGAGTGTAAGGAACTGTTAGTTCGTGCTTGATACCTTCCCTTTTCAAGTAGAGTTCCAGCTCCTTTGACACGTATTCGCCGCCATTGTCTGTCCTTAGCGTAAGAGGTTTGCGTTGGAATTTGTTACTGTAGACTGCCACGTATTCTTGGAATACTCTTTGTACTTCTGCCTTTGTCTTGATTAAGTAAATCTCGGTGAATCTTGAAAAATCGTCAATGAAGGTTACCAGGAAACGATTTCTTCCCATGGTTGCTTCCTTCATTGGACCGCAAACGTCGCTATGTACAATAGCCCATGGCTCTTTACTTCGGGAGATTGACGTTGGAAATGGAGCTTGTGACATCTTGCCCTTGAGGCAAAAATGGCACGCTGACACAATCTGATTGTTATTAAGTTTTATTCCATCCGCAAGGCCTTTCGTATAGAGTGACTTCACTGCTAAGGGATCGCGATGTCCCATCCGCCTATGCCATAGGTGTAAACATTCTTCGTGCGTGGCACTCTTCACCATAGTAGGACTGTGCATCTGAAGTCGATACAGCGATCCATCCATTCTGGCTATAGCTATGACTTCCTGTCCTTCGTTAATGCTGCAGCTATTCGCCTCGAAAGTGACCTTGTGACCCGTCCTGGCAAGCTGATGAACGGATAACAAACTTCCGCCAAGTTTAGGCACGTACAAGACATCATTGACTGGAATATCATGGATGTCTCTCTCGGGTCCGAAGCATTTTAGAACTCCGCTTCCAATTCCTTCTGCTTGGATAGCAGACTCATCGGCCAAGTGAACATTCTCATTCCATGGTTCTATACTCTTGAAAAAACTTCTGTCGCTTGTCATATGGCTGGTCGCTCCAGAATCTACGTACCAAGCGGTTACTGCACCTGGGACGTTCGTAACCATGAATGCGGTAGGACAACTACGAAATAATTCGACCAAATTTTATTTTATAAATATTTTCTACCATTTCAATTTCTATAAAAGTATTCTACCTAATGCATACAGAGTGCTACCATAAGTCTCTGCGGCTACTAAAAATACTACATTTACTATAGGAAGATTGGCAGCCACAAGTTTGTAAATCTCATATTCCTTTAAAAACCGTTAATACATTCATTATCCTTGTTCCTGAAGATATACAGACTAAGTAGCAGAATCGAGTCACAGCCTCCTATATCACAGCCTGCCCGACAAGACCAATCACCCCTGTTAGCGGGCATACCCCGATAGGCAAGGAGGTTAAGCCGGAATTTTAATTTTTTAAGGTGCATACGTGCGTCATTAATTTGGACACGGTTACCCAGCCAATGGTTGGAAACCGAGGCGTTACCCTGGTTTAGGCCTTTACTTTAAACCGATGACGTGAAGGAAGTCAAGAACTTAACCTTAAGATTCGATTTCGATGTGCAACTGGAACCTAATATGTTATTGCAATGTTCCAGTTGTCTAGCAACGAAGTCAGATCCAAGTACGCCACGGACAATGGTAGATAGATTTGTGCCCAAAGCGTTAAGGCGGTTAAGGGCGTTGAGGGGGATATTCGCAACAAAATTAGGCAGCCCGAGTCCACCATCTTTCGCGGAAGTATAAAAGAACCCATTAGGTGTGTAATGCGGGAGAAGTGGAACCAGTTTACAAAAATTCCGGACAGACACGTCAAGGCTCTTTAGAAGACCCTTCGCTAACCGCGACAGAGTTCAAATGTGTGAGTAACGCGACAAAACAAAGACCCTTTGCATTTGCGAAGGTGTTCCAGGTGATGGCGAAGTTTGTCCAAAACAAGGGAGGTTTTACCATTATGACCAAAACTGATGTCAAGATATTTAAAAAGATCACCCGCTGACATGGCCCGTACTGGAACGTCACACAGCGTAAAAGCTGAATTGGCGGTGGTCACTATGTTCCCGGTTTTACCGATATTGCGGAGCACGAGCGAGGAGCTCCTCGTGGCGCAGACCGCCAGCAGAGAAGAATGTCGTGGCGTAGGTTAGAAGCGTGCGCATACCGAACTCGGATTCCGCGACTAAGAACAGGTAGTCAGCAAAGGCAAGAACGTTTAGCTGATTGTAACCAATGGGCATACCGATGTCACTGGATAGAGAATCTAGGAGTTCGTCAAGAACCGCGTTAAATAATAAGGGTGAAAGTGGGTCACCCTGTTTCACGCCACGTGTCATAGGGAAGGGACCGCAGCCGAGGGATCCACATGAGATGGTAGTCGATGATAGCTCATAGGTATTGATAATGTATTGGATGGTTTCGGGCTCGAGGTTTAAGCGAGACAGAGCGCGTGAGAAACCGTTATGACCGACGGAGTCAAAAGCCTTGGCGAGGTCAATCGATACGACGGATAGGGGACGACGACGTTTTTTGGAGGAGCTATTAGCATAGTCAAGTAGTAGCGTAATCGCCATGGCGCCGAAATGAATGCTTGCTGTGCCGGGTTTAGTTGTAACGCGAAACGTAGTCGACCGGCTAGGATGTTGTGGAACACACTAACCAGCAGTGAGAGATTTGTAATCGGTCCCCGGTTAGTTGCCTGAGACAGGTCACCCGATTTAGGAATAATAACGGTAGACACTGCTTTAAAGATAGCGGCAAACACTGCTTTAAAGATAGCGGCAAATCTTTTACGTATAAAAAACGTTAAAACTAAACGCGAGATCCTCAACACGCATAGAACGGATATCCTTAAGCGTTAGTTGGTCGGGACCCGGGGATGACGATTTTTGACCGTCAAGTGTTCGCGAAACTTAAGCGACGCAAACTGGAAAATACGTAGGCACGTTAGATGGTTTCTGATCGAATGGCGCGGAATCAGGCGGAGACGGCGAAGAAAATAGAGCTCCAAACGTATCAGTAATGGGGTTAACCTCGTTAGGGTCAAGGATGAGCTTTGAAAGTTTCTTTTGGTTTAATTGATACAGCGACTGATATTGGGCAAACCGACGCCTCTTTTGGGTTCGTACGCTTACCTGACCAGCGGTACGGCCTGAAGCTGGAGCAGGTTTCGGCCGGAAACGACTTGACAGACAGGTGTGAAGGTCCAGGAGAGAATTAGAATCACCAACCACGATAGAGACGCCGACTCCACGAAAATCGGCGGGAGACCCTGGATCGGCTCTATAAGCTTCAAACAATTACGAGAACAGCGCCTCGGGTTCGTCTGTAATAGGAGGAGCGCCAAAATTTCTCCCTACCTACAACAGATTTCAGTCATTGCACGTAAGACCTGGGGTGTCCAGGGCAATGCCTTTATAAAACTTTACAAAAACGGAATTGAACGCCTCATTGTTTATGGGTGTGGCGTTTGGTACCCTGCCTCTGCCAACTCTGCAATTATCTGTCGCCTGAAAATTATACAACGCGCATGCCTCTTACGCATAGCTCGCAGTTATCGCACCACCTCCACCGCAGCTCTTCAAGTGCTCACTGGTATAATGCCCCTTCACCTAATCGCTAGTCAGGGAGGAGCCACTTTCCGAAATTTCCACCTAAAAGAAAAAACTGTACAAGCAAATACTTACATAGAAACGCAAACTTACCTTGTTGATGTTCTGAAGCACTCCATACATCCCGCCAAACGCCTCTCTGTGCCTTGCCCACTGGGCAATGCCCAGGTCGTACGCCTACCGGTCATGGACTTGAAATTTACACTGATGGCTCTCGTTTTGATGATGGGGTTGGTTGCGCCTTTGTTGTCCTCCACAATCTGGATCTTCTTGCTAAACGCCAATACAAATTAAATTTAGAATGCACAATATACGTTGCGGAACTTGTTGCCATTGAACGCTCCCTGATGTGGCTCCATGAAAATGACATCTCTGAACCAGTTACAATCTTTACCGATAGCTTATCTGCCATGACGGCCTTTCGCTCTGCCCTAAATACATCGACAAAACTACTAAACATAAAACGTTTGGCTTCCTGCATGCCCCTTGTTAGCATTTCATGGACAAGGGCGCAAGTGGGGACACACGGTAATGAATTAGCTGATGCATGCGCCCGTGAGGCAGCACAAGGCACAGATATTCCCGCCATAACTATTCCTCCCAGGAATAACTTCCTCCAGGGAAGCAGTTGGGGTCAATCTCATGGCCTCCGTAACACCAATGCAGTCAAGCCTTTGAAGCTTGCGCAGGGCGGCCTGCACCGTCTTAAGCCGGACCCTTGTCCACCAGACAAGTGCCCCGTAAGATAGTATGGGTCTGATGATCCCAGTATAGAGCCAGTGTACAGCTTTGGGGTTGAGGCCCCAAGTCTGGCCGACAGAGCTCTTGGTCCTCCAGAAGAGCATCTTGGCCTTTTTAATACACCGATCAAGATGCGGCTTCCATGTGAGTCTGCAATCAAAGTTCACCCCCAGGTATTTCACCTCGGATGATTTTGTCAGGACCTGGCCAAAGAAGGAGATATCATTGAACAGATCCTTAGTATTCTTCCTTGTAAAAGGAACAAGGACAGTTTTGTCAGGATTAACGGTGAGGTTAACCGCCTGACACCATTACTCCACGCTAGAAAGAGCAGAGCTCATAAGTGTGGTAATAGTATCCGGGAACTTCCCGGTAAAGACTATCGCTACATCGTCCGCATACCCGAAGCAGCTGCAGCCACCAGCACCCCGAGCCTCCACCACCAGGCACCACAACAAGGGGGGAGAGCACTCCACCCTGAGGACAGCCCCTGCTGGTAGTCACCCCTAGAGAGTCCCCAAGGAGGGAGGCCGACACCTCGCGGTCGGTGAGCATGGACTTGATCCAGCGGCCAAGAGTGTCGCTGATGCCAAATCTCTTAACAGCTTCAGTAATAACCCAGCTAGAGACCTTGTCAAAGGCCCCCTCAATATCGAGGAAGACGGCCAGTGAAATTTCCTGAAACTCGAATGCCCTATCCAGGCAATTCGTAAGGCCGTGAAGGGCCGTCTCAGTGGATTTGCCTTTTTGGTAAGCGAATTGTGAAGAAGAGAGAGGAGTTACCGAAAGTACCTAGTCTCTAATGTACCTGTCCACCAGCTTCTCCAGAATTTTGAGGAAGAAGGAGGTCAGGCATATGGGCCTAAATGCCTTCGCCTCGAGATAGGAAGCCTTCCCGGGCTTGGGAATAAATATAACCCTAGAGCGCTTCCAGTCACGAGGTATGTGACCGAGAGCAATGCAAAGTCTGTAGATCTTGCAAAGCGGAGAGGCGATGTGGTCTAAGCCCTCCTGCAAAAGCAGAGGGAAGACCCCATCGGGTCCCGGAGACTTGTAGGGCTCAAAACAGTTGACAGCCCACCGAAGCTTGGGAATCGTGACAACCCGTCTGGCTAAGAGCCAGTCTTCCCTCTTAGCCCTGTGCAGGACAGGATAGAGGGAGTCGGGGTTTGTTGGATTGATTAAAGTAGAGTCAGGAAAATGGACCTCCAGCATGTGCTTGAGAGTCTCAGCCCCAGACTTAGTATACACACCCTCCTGCAGCTTAATAGTATTAAGCCGATGTGTGTTATCGTGCGCTAGGATCTTCATGACCCTAGCCGTGGCAGGGACATTGGAGAATTGCTCACCAGGAGTCCTTCTTAGCAGCTCTAATGGCCCTGTTGTAGGTGTTAAGGGACTGCCGGTATCCAGCCCAGTCACCCGTGCGCTTGGCTTTGTTAAAGAGCCTGCGCGTGTATTTACGAAGCCGGCTGAGATCCGCGTTCCACCAAGGGACAAGCCTCGAGCGGTTAACGGTCTTAAGTGGGCAGTTCCGGTGGAATGACTCCATGATGGAGCACTGTAAGTCACCAGCAGCTCTATTAAGATCCTTAGGTGAAGTAAGTTTAGGAGTGTGACCCCCTCCGTAGCGTAGGATTAGGTCTTCTCTATAGCCGGCCCAATTGGTCCGTTTTGGATTGCGTATCTCCGTCCCCGCCGGGACAGAGGTAGTCGCGACAGTAAAGCAGATGTGCCTATGATCCGACAGAGACGGCTCATTAGACACATGCCAGTTAGACACGGAAGACACGTGGTTTTCCGTGGCTAGCGTGAGGTCAATGACCTCCCTTCTATTAGAAATTACCAAAGTAGGTTCATTGTTTTGATTAAGAATATGGAGTTTACAACCAACTAAATATTCTAGTAAATCATCACCTCTCCTGTTGCAGTCAGAACTACCCCACGTGATGTGATGAGCATTGGCGTCGCAGCCAATGATTAGTTTGTACCCTCTCTTTTCACATTGATCGAACAAATTGATCACCTCAATTGTCGGGAGAGAGTCCGCGTCGTGGGCAAAGTATGCAGAGGCAGCCGTGAGAGTCAACTTGGCATGCCCAGTGGCCAGGACTAGCTTCACGGCTGTTGTGTCCTGGGACGTGTACAGCGGTAGAGAGATACAGCAAAGATCCATCCGAACCATAATACACGCCCTAGGTCTAGCAGCAGTATGGTCATAGAATAGTGACCCTGCCGCGTCAAGACCGAGGATTTTGCCATGGCAAATCCACGGTTCTTGTATGAGGGCCAGATCCAGACCCTCTATAGCAAACGTCCTGCAGAGTACCGCAGAGGCCGCCTTATTATGGTGCAGATTGATTTGAATCGCACGTAGCGTCCCCATAGTCCTTAAGAGAGGGGTTCAGAAGGGACCTAGCTACACCTCATCGGTCCCGAGAGGGCTAGTGGCACCTCCCCCCGACAGGCAAGCTCCCAGTCCCAAGATCCTCCACCTCATCAGGACCACTAGGACGCACATCGGCTGGATCCCGAAGGGTCCCATCCGATTCTTCCAGTAGGGTGGACTCATCCATGGAAGAACAAACTCCCGAATGAGCCCCCCTCCCATTCTGTGCCTAGAGCGACACCAGCGAGCTCCACAGCGAGATCCCCGATCTCACAAGCAGGGCTCCCACAGAAATTTCTTAAAATAATAGTGAAAAAAGAGACCTTTCACGGTAAAAATAGGGTAAAATAAGGACCAAATTCTTGGAAATAGGAACCAAATAGAGACCAATTCAAAATCAAAATGAGATCTTTATTGGTACGGAAGTATCACAAAAAAGTGTTTCAGCTTTAGTTATCACATTAATAAAGGTTATATGAGACAAATTCTCTATGATTATTCACTTTTTAATAGGTTATATGAGACAAATTCTCTATGATTATTCACTTTTTAATAAAGTCACATTAAGTACTTCTGTTTCTCTTTTCAACAAAATAAGAAATAATGTCAGACTTTCTTTTGTTGATAGTTTTCATTAAGCGTGATGTTTCGCTGGCTTGTGACGAACATTCAGCACGCTTTTTCGTGATGCAGTCTATCATAGATTGCGCTAAACTTATTTCTGCCAAGTCCTTTTTCTTCAGAGCTCTTTTTAGCCCATCATTCGCTTCATTTAAAAACTGGTCCGAAGCCGACTCATTTTTCACCTGCTCTTGTTGCTTTTCGATGAGTTGCATTTCTAGAGATTTAATATCTTTCGCATTCTTCTTTAACTGTTCTTCTTTTTTCTTTTCTTCTGTGCTTCGTCCTCATCATCTCTTTCTTTTTGTTCATCCTGTTTTTGTTTCTCCCTCTCTTTTTCTAAATGTAGTCTGTTGCTCTGATTGGCGTTGATAGCTAGTTGTAATAACGGTTTTGTAATTGGCACCAGCTCTGGTTTTCTATAAAATTGCTGTAAACCACTAGCCACCGTTAGTCGGGCATTTAAAGTTTTCAGTGACATGGATGCTTTGTCGTCAGTTAAAATCAGGCTTGATTTTGAAAATCCACGCTCTACGTCAGCACTACCATGAGATAATGTAAGGGCAGCTTTAATTAACGCGGTTTCATTGGGAAATTTTATTTCTTCCAATCCGTTCTTTATTTCGAAATAATACTTCCAGTAAGTTTCAATTCGTTCTGAATTTACCCAAGAAGGGTTGTCTTCTTCAAGCTGGATCAACTTCCATTCATCAAGAAGTACGTCAATTGGAAATTTTATAGGGAGAGCTGAAGCTACTTTGATTAAATCATTGCAACTTCTTGGCTTTGTTCTCTCTGCTGGTTGAAGGAAACGAAAATGTTTCATGATGTTTTGAGAGACTGGAGTTTTCTTAATTATGTGTTTTGATGCTTCAGTGTAGCACTTTTGAACTCCGATGAGGAACTCTAGAACGTTCTTTTCAGAAACCTTGATCAGACAGTTCTTAACCATCTCGCCGCATTCCATATCTTTTCTAGGAAGAAGATTCGCTTCATCAGTAATGAGTTTCTCTTCGTACTTAGTTGTTTGTTTCAAAACGTCTTTTTTGACAAAACGACCAAGAAGTGTTTGTAATAAACTTCTAAGTTCGTCGTAAAAGACGTGAATCAAAGGCTCTTCGAGTTGAAAGTGACCAGTGGATCTCGTAAAACCTTTCGCCAATGAAATTACAAAATGGAGCCTTGCCTTCATCGTAGGGTTTTTGATTGCCTGTGTAATTTTTTGTACTTTTCATTGTCCTTGATTTTTGGTTGACTCTTTGGTAAAAAATACAAAAATATTTTACGATTGCTAGCCACTGATCAATTACACGCTCACACGCTGGTTCAAGAGTTAGCCAATGGGAAGGAACGTGCTTAATAAATGATCGGACTTTTAAACTTAGTTCCTTTTGGATCTTCTCAAAGTCCTCGCGTCTTGTTGGCGTGTCATGGAAAAAGTAGTAAAGAGATAGTACAAAATCCGAAGTATTGCTATCAAGTTGTTCTAGGCCTTTAAGAAGTGCATTGTGCACAGTGTGGATAGAACACGTTCCAACGTCAACCAGGCCGCAATTTCTGTCTTTCACCAGCTTTTCATTAATGGATCTTCAAACAGTTTTACTAACATTCGGGCCATCACTACCGATCATTAGCACATGTCTTATGGGTAACTGGGCATTATCTATTGCTTTTAGAATGTTCTTGGATAATTCTTGGCCTTTGGCATGTCCCATAAAAAACGTTTCAAGATGTTTGACTACAACAACGTTTTGGGAAATTGACCAATATCTGATAGCAATCTGAAGTTCTTTCTTTCCTTCAGAATTTGTAGTCTCATCATCCTGAATGGAATAATAAGCTCCATCAACATCACTTAACATCATTTCTCTGAAGTATGGACCCAGAGCTTCGCTGACTAGAGAGCTCAACTTCGTTTCTCCTAGGGAGAATTGACTAGGCACAGCTTCGCGAAACATTGCTTTGAATGTATCGGCGATTGAATTGCACGATGCTGCAGACCCATTACAACTTACGTTTTTCATAGCCCAAATAAGTTCGGCTTTTCTGGCACGATCAGTTTCGGTTTCTTTTAAAACAATACTTGCATCTTTTCCATTGGAGGAATGACTTGTACTTAACCGAAGTTGAAGTTTACCCAAACAGGCTTTGGCTTTTTCATTGTGTGTGCTTGTTTTGGCATGTTGCTGTATAGGGGCGTATCCCTTAAGGTAGCTAAATGATTTGAGACATACAGTACAAAAGGCTTGTTTCTCATCAACCTCCTTACACCAAGATGAAACTTCATGTCCATTTTCGTCCGTTTTTAACCACCAGTCATTGCAAAAATGACACTCCCTTACGAAAATCTTCTTAAGAACTCTTAAGAAAATTCCTTGCGAAATTTCTTTGGAAATCCTTAAGGCGTTCTTTTGGAAATTGGGGAATATCGGCCTCTTTTTCTTTGGAAATTACTTTGGAAATATCTTTGGATTTTTCTTGGGAAATATCTTTGGAATTTTCTTGGGAAATATCTCTGGAATTTTCTTGGGAAATATCTTTGGAATTTTCTTGGGAAATATCTTTGGAATTTTCTTGGGAAATATCTTTGGAATTTTCTTGGGAAATATCTTTGGTATTTTCTTGGGATATATCTTTGGAATTTTCTTGGGATATATCTTTGGAATTTTCTTGGGAAATGTCTTTGGAATTTACTTGAGAAATGTTTTGGAATTTACTTGGGAAATGTCTTTGGAATTTTCTTGGGAAAAATCATTGCAATTTACTTGGAAAATATCTATGGAATTTTCTTGGGGAACATGTAGAGAAGGTTATGGGGTAAATTAATTTGGCCACTAGAAACGAGGATAGTTCTCAAATGCAGAACCATATCCCAATACTGGGAGTGCAGTTCTTATATGCTGAACTACACCCCTTATAGCGAGGGAAGTTCTCGCATGCAGTGTGAAATTGCTTATAAAGTCAGACATTTAATCGACTTTAAAACATCCGTAAACGGCAGAAAGTTTTAGCCTTGTGCAATTGTATGGGGTACTAAGTGGGTTTTGGATTGCTATCAAGTTTTTCTAGGCCTTTAAGAAGTGCATTGTGCACAGTGTGGATAGAACACGTTCCAACGTCAACCAGGCCGCAATTTCTGTCTTTCACCAGCTTTTCATTAATGGATCTTCAAACACTTTTACTAACATTCGGGCCATCACTACCGATCATTAGCACATGTCTTATGGGTAACTGGGCAAAACAAGAGATACTGCATTATTCCGGAACAAATTGCATGACATGTCACCAATCTCAAGAATGGGCCACAACTATAATTATCATGGTAAAGACCTAGACATTTTCAACTCAAAACAACTGCAATGCAAAAACTTTTCATTACAACGAATGAATTAAAAAAACTTAATTTTAAATTGTCTATTTACTAGTTTTAATCCATATTTTAACTTAATTTAAATATAATCTTACAAATGTGTTATAACTTGTTGGAACTGATGTACCGTTTTATAGCACAATAAACCCCACTTATTATTATTATTATTATTATTATTATTATCTATTGCTTTTAGAATGTTCTTGGATAATTCTTGGCCTTTGGCATGTCCCATAAAAAACGTTTCAAGATGTTTGACTACAACAACGTTTTGGGAAATTGACCAATATCTGATAGCAATCTGAAGTTCTTTCTTTCCTTCAGAATTTTTCCGGACCAATTGGGCCGGCTATAGAGAAGACCTAATCCTACGCTACGGAGGGGGTCACACTCCTAAACTTACTTCACCTAAGGATCTTAATAGAGCTGCTGGTGACTTACAGTGCTCCATCATGGAGTCATTCCACCGGAACTGCCCACTTAAGACCGTTAACCGCTCGAGGCTTGTCCCTTGGTGGAACGCGGATCTCAGCCGGCTTCGTAAATACACGCGCAGGCTCTTTAACAAAGCCAAGCGCACGGGTGACTGGGCTGGATACCGGCAGTCCCTTAACACCTACAACAGGGCCATTAGAGCTGCTAAGAAGGACTCCTGGTGAGCAATTCTCCAATGTCCCTGCCACGGCTAGGGTCATGAAGATCCTAGCGCACGATAACACACATCGGCTTAATACTATTAAGCTGCAGGAGGGTGTGTATACTAAGTCTGGGGCTGAGACTCTCAAGCACATGCTGGAGGTCCATTTTCCTGACTCTACTTTAATCAATCCAACAAACCCCGACTCCCTCTACCCTGTCCTGCACAGGGCTAAGAGGGAAGACTGGCTCTTAGCCAGACGGGTTGTCACGATTCCCAAGCTTCGGTGGGCTGTCAACTGTTTTGAGCCCTACAAGTCTCCGGGACCCGATGGGGTCTTCCCTCTGCTTTTGCAGGAGGGCTTAGACCACATCGCCTCTCCGCTTTGCAAGATCTACAGACTTTGCGTTGCTCTCGGTCACATACCTCGTGACTTGAAGCGCTCTAGGGTTATCTTTATTCCCAAGCCCGGGAAGGCTTCCTATCTCGAGGCGAAGGCATTTAGGCCCATATGCCTGACCTCCTTCTTCCTCAAAATTCTGGAGAAGCTGGTGGACAGGTACATTAGAGACTAGGTACTTTCGGTAACTCCTCTCTCTTCTTCACAATTCGCTTACCAAAAAGGCAAATCCACTGAGACGGCTCTTCACGGCCTTACGAATTGCCTGGATAGGGCATTCGAGTTTCAGGAAATTTCACTGGCCGTCTTCCTCGATATTGAGGGGGCCTTTGACAAGGTCTCTAGCTGGGTTATTACTGAAGCTGTTAAGAGATTTGGCATCAGCGACACTCTTGGCCGCTGGATCAAGTCCATGCTCACCGACCGCGAGGTGTCGGCCTCCCTCCTTGGGGACTCTCTAGGGGTGACTACCAGCAGGGGCTGTCCTCAGGGTGGAGTGCTCTCCCCCCTTTTTGTGGTGCCTGGTGGTGGAGGCTCGGGGTGCTGGTGGCTGCAGCTGCTTCGGGTATGCGGACGATGTAGCGATAGTCTTTACCGGGAAGTTCCCGGATACTATTACCACACTTATGAGATCTGCTCTTTCTAGCGTGGAGCAATGGTGTCAGGCGGTTAACCTCACCGTTAATCCTGACAAAACTGTCCTTGTTCCTTTTACAAGGAAGAATACTAAGGATCCGTTCAATGATACCTCCTTCTTTGGCCAGGTCCTGACAAAATCCTCCCAGGTTAAATACCTGGGGGTGACCTTTGATTGCAGACTCACATAAAAGCCGCATCTTGATCGGTGTATTAAGAAGGCCAAGATGCTCTTCTGGAGGACCAAGAGCTCTGTCGGCCAGACTTGGGGCCTCAACCCCAAAGCTGTACACTGGCTCTATACTGGGATCATCAGACCCATTCTATCTTACGGGGCACTTGTCTGGTGGACAAGGGTCCGGCTTAAGACGGTGCAGGCCGCCCTGCGCAAGCTTCAAAGGCTTGACTGCATTGGTGTTACGGACGAAATGAGATTGACCCCAACTGCTTCCCTGGAGGTGCTCCTTGACATGCTTCCTCTTCATCTCTTCATTGAGGAGGAGGCTGTCATGGGGGCCTACAGGCTCAACATTAGTGGCTGCTGGGTTCCAAGACTCTGGAATTACAGCCAAACGAAGCTCTTTCGGGAGTACGCCGCACTTGAGCCGTCGTTAACGATGTGCTCTGACAAAACCGTTACCAGTTTTGACTGCACTAAGGCATTCAGCATCCACTTTCCCAGTCGGGCAGAGTGGACTAACCTGCTGCCTCTTGGCACTGGGGGTGCAACTATTTGGTTCACCGATGGTTCCAAGACTGATTCCGGCGCTGGGGCCAAACCACAAGGGTCGGCTTTTATGCTTGCCTGGGCACCTCTGCTAGTGTGTTCCTGGCGGAAATTACCGCGATCTGTTATTGCGCAGATTACTGTATTAACAAAGGGTATACCGGACGGACTGTGAGAATCTATTCTGACAGTCAGGCCGCCGTGAACGCGATGAACCGGTCTCAGATTACTTCTCAACTGGTGCGCAGCTGCCTTGATCTGCTAGCGCGACTGGCGTCCTGCAACAGGGTTCTGTTGTACTGGGTGCCAGGCCATAGCGGATATTATGGCAATGAGCAAGCCGATAGATTTGCGAAAATGGGAGCGGAGGCCAAGCTCTTGGGACCGTAGCCGGCCGTCCCCGTCCCCTACAGACACGTTAAACGGTTCTGCATGACAGGTTGACTGTCATACAAAACCAGCTCTGGCATAACATGGAGGGCCAGAGACAGACAAAACTGTTAGACAATGGTCCCTGCAGGTCTCGTGCCAGAGACCTAATTTCGCTCAGCAGATGGGATATTAGGCTGGCTACCGGTCTTCTGACCGGACACTGTCGGCTTAAAAGGCACCTCCATCTGATGGGTTTTGCCGACGACTCTCTCTGCAGGTCGTGTCAGGAGAAGGAAGAAACATCCGCTCACGTACTTTGCGAGTGTGACCGCTTCGCCTCGCTTAGACTAGAACATTTTGATTCACACACTGTGGAGCCCTCAAGGGTCTCCTCGGTGGAGCGAATTCTTCGCTACGCTGCAGCTACGGGCCTATTCAAGGCCTGAATACGAGGATAAACAATATGCCTTTGGCATCGGTGCTAGGGCGCACCCTCCTCAACAACAATAATAATAAATACGTTAAAGCGGTGAATTTCTTTCCTGTTAGTAGCGTTTTTCGGTATCGTTTTGCTTCCGCAAATTTTACGGTAATTTCTTAGAGTGTACGGACAAGATTAAATCTGTTTTTGCTTAGACGCTCATTCGAGGCAATTATTAACAGCTGAGAATATTACTCCACTTCCATTTGCTCTTGGTTAACGGTTACCTGGCATACATTACCGGAGATGTTTATTATTTTCAAATACGTAATAAATCATTCTGTGGACAGAGAAGTCAGGATAATCCCAAAGCGGCTAGGAAATGAAAATTTATTATAGAACTAAATTTTATTTTACAAATTTAAATTTTATTGGTTTATACTTGTTACTCCTATGCACCATAATGTGCTATCCACATGCACCATGTATAGGCTATCCACACGCACCCTATCTATCAGTCCATATCAATATATAGTTTATGTAATGTTATAGCAGTATTTACTATTGAGATTAATGTTAGTTCTCTCTAGTCCACCACGATGTTAAGTTAGATAAAGATTTTACGATAGATGAGGGACGTGATGGTAGTAGGTTATTAAATTCCTTTGAGTTGTTATTTTTAACATTAGTTATGTTTTATTACTAGTTAATAAATGGTTATGTTTGATTTTAATTGAGCCGGGTTATTTAAGTAGTATAAGTCAGCCTAAGCCTTGGACATTATGTCGATAGAAAGATACTGCCTACCCCTTCCCTCAACAAGTGGTAGCAGAGCGTGGTTAGGGTTAAGGTCGTGAAAGAGAAGACGTGGTGAGACAAAAGAATTCGAAATGGCTGACGGGTATGGCTCAATACCATTTAGAAGACTAAACGGAGAAAATTATGAACAATGGGCGATTGATACAAGAGCATGGTTGTTGGACGGAGGATTATGGAAAATAGTCAGTGGAACAGAAGTTAAACCGGATGCAACTACAGCCAAGGAGGAGAAGATTGAGAGATACGAACAGAGATGCGAACAAGCTTTGTCACGTTTAACGCTAGCGGTGGATGACCAGCACAAGCGGATCATAAGAGAGTACGCCACAGCAAAGGAAGTCTGGGAAGGATTGCAAGACCTAAATCACTGGCTCGCATAGGATCACTTAGGGCCGAGTTTATTAGCGTACGGTTTACATCACCTGAGACGATGGCCGTTTATTTGGCACGAGTTAAAGAGATTGCGCATCAGTTAGAAAATGCCAAGAAGGACGTGCCTGATGAGGAGATTGCGTTTCAAATGGTACATGATCTTCCGCCCGAATATGAAAACACCGTGCAAATTCTATTCAACCAGGGACGAGCAAGTTTTTACTTCAGCAAAGGTAAAAGAGATTTTAATTGCGGAATATGATAGACAAAAGAGAATGCCAGGGCCTAGACCAGTAGAAGATTTAAGTACAAAAGCTATGGTATCACAGAGGGGTTCAAATCAGAAATTTAGAATTACAAGTTCTCAAGAACAAGAGAATAGACAAGGCCCTTATTGTACAAATTATAAGAAGACTAAGCATATGAATAGAGATTGCAGGAATAATGATAGATGTCATAACTGTAATAGAAAAGGGCATTGGGCGAAGAATTGTAGAGGAAAGCGTAATAATTATGGGAATAGTCAAAGGCCTAGCAGCCGACCTCAAAAACATACCTTCTTATCGGCATTATCAGGGGGAATAGAAGATTTTGAAATTCATGGAGTTAATAATGGAAGGGACTTCAAGGGTCATTCAATGTACAGTGCTATGGTAGCTTGTTTATCAAGTAGCTAGGAATTGGACGGATGGGTGTATGATTCAGCCTTCATACACCATTTCTGTAATAAAATGGAATATTTTTACAACTACTACGAAGAAGAGACAGCGATTACGATAGCTCAAGGTACTGCAAAAGCAGTCGGTAGAGGGGACATAGTTTTAGAGTATAAGAAGATGAATCGTATAACACTGAGAGATATAGTATATGTTCTTGGATATTGCAGAAATTTGATATCAGCTAGCTTAATTGACGAAACAGGATATAGAGCAGTTATCAATTATGGCAAGATAGAAGTATTTGCAAGGACGGACAGGACGTTGATTATCTCATATTTAAGCCCAGAAAGTAATTTATATATAGCCGACGTCACGATTAATAACAGTCTACATACTGTACTAAAGATAACTCACTATCCTGATAATAAGCGTCCAGAAAGTCAGATTAGTCATTTGAGCGAAATAGAGATGTGGCATAAAAGGTAGGGACATCCGAATATCAGAAGATTACAAGAATTAGAGAAAAAAAACATGGTCATAGGCTTACCAAATTTTAGAGGGGAAATGGACACATGTATCTCATGCAGACTTTCAAAGGCAACAAAGTCAGTTTCAAAGGCTATCAAATCTGATAGAGTACTACAGCTTGTACATTCGGATATATGGGGTCCCGCGCCTAAGAAGACTATGGGAGGATTTTCATACTTCATAACCTTTATTGATGATTACACACGAAAAGCAATGGTTTATTTAATGAATTCCAAGAATGATGCTTTCAAGAAATATCAAGAATACAAGGCCTGGGCAGAAAGACAAACAGGGGAAAAATTGAAGCATCTTAGAACTGATAATGGATTGGAATATACGGCAAGGTATTTTGAAGATAAATGTACAAGGGATGGAGTTCAAGTAGAAAGGTCAAATATTTATTCTCCTGAGATGAATGGAGTAGCTGAAAGATACAATCGTACCATAATGGATGGGGTTAGAACCTTATTAGAAGATGGAAAGTTACCGCAATTATTATGGGGTGAGGCACTGTGTGCATTTAACTATTTATCAAGTCGACTACCTCATTCAAAGATCAAGTACCGGAAGAAAGATGGTCACGACGAAAACCATCTGTAAGACACCTCAAGCGATATGGATGCTTGGCGTTTACCTATTTACCCAAGCACCATCGTAGTAAGCTGGAAAATCGAGCGAAATTGGGGATCATGGTCGGTTACGCGTTCCGTACCAAAGGTTATCGTATTTGGTTTCCAAGGGAGAGAAGAGTTATTGAAACCAAACACGTATCTTTTAACGAATCTAAATTGGGTGTTGAAGAACTTCGAGAAACTAAGAATGAAGAGTATATTTACAATTTTAATAAGTACTGGCCAGAACATCATAGCACAGACAAGTCTGATAACGAGGGAACAGATAATGAAGATTCAGAGAAGGAGAATATTGAAACGGACAGAACACTAATACATGAAGATAGAACACGCGCACCTGAAGAAAGAAGACCACAAGACGATAGACAAGTTCATATACAAGAAGCAGAAGATCAGAAGGAGAATGTTTGTCATAACACAAGATTACGTTCTAAGAAAGAGTTACCGGAAGAACGAAGACCACCTGAAGAAAGAAGACTACCTGAAGAACGAAGAACACAAGACGATAGACAAGTTCACATACAAGAAGCAGGAGATCAGAAGGAGAATATTTGTTATAACACAAGATTACGTTCCAAGAAAGAGTTACAGAAATGTAAGACGTCTAGACCGGAAAATATGGAAGCACATTGCATGGAAATTCCAAATTCGTTTGACGAAGCAATCAGAAGTCCAGAAGAAATGAAATGGAGAGAGGCGATGACTACAGAGATGGATTCAATTACCAAAAGAGACGTTTGGGATGTGGTACCAGCTCCAGAAGGAAGGAAGATAGTCGGATGCCGCTGGGTGTATGTAGTTAAGACGAAGGCAACCGGTGAAGTAGCTAGATATAAAGCCCGGTTAGTCGCTCAAGGGTTCACTCAACAATATGGCTATGACTACAATCACACATATGCTCCAGTTGTAAACTTTGCTTTAATTCGATTGATGATTGCACTATTCGTATCGAGTCTTGGATGGCTACATAGACAGTTAGATGTGAAATGTGCTTATTTATATGGTACCTTGGAAGAAGATGTTTACATGCGGCAGCCGAAAGGATATGAAATACCTGGGAAAACTGATTACGTACTCAAGTTGAAGAAGGCTTTATATGGTCTGAAGCAGAGTGGGAGGCAATGGTTCGCCGAATTGGAAAACTTGCTGATAAAATTAAAGTATACAAGACTACGGGGATGTAATTGCATTTATCGATATAACTCTGATGCACTTATCATTGTATATGTCGATGATATAATCGTATTATCAAGAAATGAAGAAACCCAGACAGAATTAATAAATCAACTGAAAAGGAACATTGAAATAACTGATTTAGGACCATTACATTATTTCCTGGGAGTACAGTTCGATTTTCAAGAAGACGGGAGAGTAAAGATTCACCAGGAAGCATACCTCGAGAAAATTGCAAAGGAGTTTGAAGTATCCTTAGAACAGTCAACTGATATACCACTTCCAACAGGAGTTTTATTAACAAAGAAGGATTTGGCTGTAAACAATAACTTGGAAACTCCATATCGAAAACTGATTGGCACTTTATTGTATTTGGCACAAAGAACCAGACCGGATATAGCTTTTGTCGTATCTGCTTTATCAAGATTCTCAACGAGTCCAGGACAAATACATTACAAATACCTGACCAACGTGTTAAATTACGTTTGTTCAACAAGATCCTATGGACTACATTATACATCAGCTAAAACACTTCGATTGGAGGCTTTCACTGATGCGTCTTATGGATCCGATCTGGACGATGGTAGATCGACAAGTGGCTACGTAGTTCTGCTAGGGGAAAATGTCATTGATTGGAGATCAACAAAACAAGAATGCGTTGCAAGATCAACGATGGAATCTGAATATATGGCATTAGCTGACGCCGGAAAGGAAGTTATCTGGTTGGACCGAATACTAAATGAAATTCTACCGTTATGTTCACAAGTCAATAATCCTGAACTTTTACCAATCATCAAATGTGATAATCAGTCCACAATACATTTTGCTGAAAATAGAATTGAGAACCGCCGATCAAAACACATAGACATTAAATATCATTGGTTAAGAGAATGTGTTGAAAAGAAAATGTTTAAAATAACCTATGTTAGAACGGATGATAATCTGGCAGATGTTTTTACAAAATTGTTAGTTAAAAGAAAATTTGAAGATTTTGTATTTAAGTTACATTTAATAGAATAACATGTTGTAAAGAAAAATATATGTTGTGAGGGCATAGAAGTATCAAGTAGGGAGAGTATTGATTTATACTTGTTACTCCTATGCACCATAATGTGCTATCCACATGCACCATGTTTAGGCTATCCACACGCACCCTATCTATCAGTCCATATCGATATATAGTTTATGCATTGCTATACCAGTATTTACTATTGTTTGAGATTAAAGTTAGTTCTCTCTAGTCCGCCACGATGTAAAGTTTGATAAAGATTTCACGATAGATGAGGGACGTGATGGTAGTAGGTTATTAAATTCCTTTGATTTGTTATTTTAACGTTAGTTATGTTTTAATAAGAATTAATAAATAGTTATGTTTGTTTTTTAATTGAGCCTGGTTATTCAAGTAGTGTAAGTCAGCCTAAGCCTTGGACATTATGTCTAATAGAAAGATACTGCCTACCCCTTCCCTCAACATTTTCTTTATTGTAGTGCATGGAAAGGTAGCAAATCTTATTAGATTATCATATTAGATTTGCCTGTTGTGATAAAAATATTGTTGAAAAATGTGATAATGAAACCGTCAATTTGGAGAGATGTGATGATGATAAATATATCAAAGAAGAGACGGAATGTTTTGAAAAGAATGAAGAAATTAAATTTAGACCTTCAAACTTCTTGCAAGAAAGTTTATGTGGAATTTTGAGACTTGGCGAACGAACTTTGGGGGAGATGTTGGGGGGTGTCTAAACGATTAAGGAGTTCAGATCACTACAATATGAAACCTAAAATTCTATATCAGAATGTCCATAGGACTGTGTTTCAAAATTTCACTAGACGATGAAAAGAAAGAACAGCAACTACCAATAGACTTGAAACAACAAGATAGAGGTGGAATGTTTTATCCCAAAGAGTGTTCGAGAGATTTTGTAAAGGAAGTAAATAACACTGTTCGTTTATTTGCAAACTCTGACCCTTTAAGTGAACACGGGAAAGACATGATCAAGGTAGATTAACTTAATAATTAGGCTATTGATTACAAGCAGCTAGTTAATTTTATTTTTATTTTTATCTGAGGTTAAAGAAAATCAAGAAATCTAAAGATTATTCTGGGAAGGAGTAGAGTGCATTCCTGACTTGTTGACTCAATTTGACCTTCTTTTATAAGATCTGGCTGTGAAAATTGACGCATGCAAGAATTCAGGAATTCATCATTGTTTGAAGTGGAAGTATTAGTAAAGGGGGCCACAATCTCTGAAACAATTTATACGGTCAACTGAAGAAGCTTTATGCCAAAACTAAAACTGTCAAAAAGGACTCTAAAGAAACCAAAGGGGCAAAAAAGAGGAAAAACTTAAAATTGGTAAAGGGATAAGAAAATCACCCGAAAAATTAGATAATCAAGAATGTACCACGAAAACCCCAAAGTTAAATCAAAGGAAAGCTCCAAAAATTAATAAAACGGAAGTTTCAAAGAAGGCTGGTAAGAAAACCCCAGCTTAAGTATAAGATTTGTAATGATGGGAAAGCGATAAAAATTAGTATGAAAGCTGGCACGATTGTTCAGAATGTTTCAATTTCTTGCCCTTCTAAAAGATACCGAAAAAAGGATTTATTAATTAAAGTATTTGTTAGTATGTAAATAAGAAGGCTGAAAAGAAAAACCCAAAGGTAGCTGTAAATAAGAAGACTGAAAAGAAAAGACCAAATGTAGCTGTAAATAAGAAGACTGAAAAAAACCCCAAAGGTTGCTGTAAATAAGAAGGCTGAAAACCAAACCCCAAAGGTAGCTGTAAATTAGAAGACTGAAAAGAAAACCCCCAAGGTAGCTGTAAATAAGAAGACTGAAAAGAAAACCCCAAAGGTAGCTGTGGATAAGAAGGCTGAAAACCAAACTGGCAACCCATCAATATCGAAAACTAAACCAAAATGCTGTTTACGCGTAAATTCGAAATATTTAACGCTATTTATTCCTTGTTTCAAGTTAGTGAGGAGTGCAAAGTTTGAGAAGAAATATTCAACATTCCACTCTCTTTTGGTATGTTTAAATGTTAATGCATATGAACCAATCCATTGCAGTTACAAGGAAATCAAAGCCCGTGATTCAACTGAAATATATATCCAGCTCCATTTCTCTGAGAGCTTGCTCTACCCTTGATTTCTTCCGCGCATACCAGATTTCAGCGAAAAATATAAAAATGGACAGTATGTTTAAAACCGCGAATAGTATAAACATGATGCTGATATCATGAAAGGACGTCTTCGAGAATACCATGCTTTGTTCTTTCTTCATATACTTTGAGCACGCTTTCCCATGCATTAGATACTTCTGTCGGATTTGATGTCCAGTTTCCCAATAATTCTGAATTCTGAAATCAGAATTTAAAGCAAATCTCAAAAATACATTACGTACATTGATGGAATATGACGAGGTAAGTTTGTTTAAGCAAACTAAGAAATATATATTATAGGAAAGATACCGACATTAAAATATTTTTTAAAGAAATTTACACAATTTCTAGTATGTTGCTGGGGTTAAGTTACTAACCGTCCAGGTCGAGCATGTACGAGAAAGAGCAAGACGAAGCCCAGAGTTATGAGAAAACATGTGTACTTTCTTCCAACAAGATGACCCCGGTTCGCATTACACTTTTTCGCGCCTTCTAGTGACTGAAATTAGTATTTATAATTTTCGATTTTATGTATTCTTTGGTTATAAATGGGCATTACTATTATGAATAAAATTAAGAGCTAGTAATTAAACTACAGTAATTACTCATTAGGTTAATTTGAAATTTGAACTATAGTACCTAATCTTAATACAGAATAATATTCATTAAACTATAGTTACTTCCTCAATCGGTTAATTTTAAACTTATAATTAAGCTACATCATTAATTATAAAGTTATAATAAACTGCAGTATATTCATTAAAATTTATAAACTAAATTATGGTAACTTCCTCAATCGGTTAACTTAAACAAATTTAAATTTCAGCGCCCAAGGAGGAAGAACAGGATGGGTCAACGTAACCGTGCCCCTACCGCGATCATGGCACCTTGAAGGAGAGGATGGAGTCCAAATCTCAATACCCATATCGCAGCTTCTCTACACCTATCTACGGCAAAGGAGTCCTCCCAGCATCCTCAGTGTTTTGGAACGGTGCAGAAACGTCTAGGATGCCCCCTGTGTCTTAAAAAAGAAGGTTGTCCTCATACAAATACAATGTTTCTGATGAGAAATCGCCTATCGTAGGGTTGGTGCGTGGCCAAGGTACGCTAAGAGACATTCATACTCGCAGATGGGCCATAGCCATTTCGCCCTTTCTTCCCTGATTGAGCCGTCATCTTTTTTTCCTTAGAGTCTCTTCCAAAACATAATAAGTAGAGGTGCAAATGTTTTCCGAAACCTACTACGAATCTAGGACTGAAAACCTGCCCTCTGGTATTTCCCCATTTATAGTGGTCATAAACACCACGGAATAGAGTTCTTTTAAACTAGGTTTTCGCTGGGCGAATTTCTTTGCGTCAAGAAATTCGCTAAAAAAGCAAAGTAGGTAAGGCAATTTTTATCCCTGTGTGTTCGGTTTCCACTGGGCGAAACCGTGGTGGAACGAAATGTCTATCCGAACTGAACTGACCCGAGTTAGAGCCGCGATCATCTGTTTTTTCAGGATAGAGGATGAGAGTATCGTCGAAATTCCAACCATGATTAAGTAAGTTGCTTTAAAAAATTTTTTCTCTCTCGTATACGCCTTTCTAATCACGTAGATTTTGGTAGCTCTCTTAGAAAAGAGTTGATACTGACTTTTATGTATAAGGGTAGTTTTTTGATTGGATATAACGTCTTTCGTATTATATTTACTAATTTTCAAAATTTCCATTGTATTACAATCCGACACCCTAAAATGTGGTTAAAATTTGAAAGAGATCATAGTTTTCCTTCCAGAAAATAAAGTGGTTTTCATTTCCATGAAATTAATCACAGATTTTGACGAAAAACTGGAAATTTTCCCGTACGAATATCATGAGAAAAATTTGCTGTGATAGCCAAAGTTTCTCGACCATTTTTTGTGGACTATATGCTCGATAGGTCTGAAAATGGTTTTAGATCAAGGGTTGAATATTAAATTGGTGCCTTTTGAAGTTTCTTTAAAAACAATTTAGTACAAGTATGGTTTTTCATAGTTTTAATTACATACTTTGAATTGCGTGGTTTACCCTGAGACTGTGGAACACGCGACGTTTTAGTTGTATGGGTTAGGTAGTCGTTTTACCGCGAATAAAACGCCCTTAAACATAACTAAAGTAGGATAGCTAGATCACCTACTGCTGGTAATTAAGCTAGACTACCGACTGCTGGTAATTAAGCTAGATTACCGACTGCTGGTAATTAAGCTAGATTACCGCCTGCTGGTAATTACGCTAGATTACCGACTGCTGGTAATTAAGCTAGATTACCGACTGGTGGTAATTAAGCTAGATTACCGACTGCTGGTAATTAAGCTAGATTACCGACTGCTGGTAATTAAGCTAGATTACCGACTGCAGGTAATTAAGCTAGATTACCGCCTGCTGGTAATTACGCTAGATTACCGACTGCTGGTAATTAAGCTAGATTACCGACTGGTGGTAATTAAGCTAGATTACCGACTGGTGGTAATTAAGCTAGATTACCGACTGCTGGTAATTAAGCTAGATTACCGACTGCTGATAATTAAGCTAGATTACCGACTGCTGGTAATTAAGCTAGATTACCGACTGCTGGTAATTAGGCTAGATTACCGACTGCTGGTAATTAAGCTAGATTACCGACTGCTGGTAATTAAGCTAGATTACCGACTGCTGGTAATTAAGCTAGATTACCGACTGCTGGTAATTAAGCTAGATTACCGACTGCTGGTAATTAAGCTAGATTAGCGATGGACGCACAACACCCTAAGACTTTCTCTCCTATGGTTTCTAAACAATTTTAATGAAAATTAAGACTGAAGTACAGATAATAATAAAAACTGTCATTGTAGATAAAGACGGGAAAGTCTAAAAGATAAGTGTGGAAAATTGCCTGAAGTACAGATATTCAAATTTTCACTTTTGAAGACATAATTATAAAACATCAATTATTTGAAAAAATTCTTATCTTAGTTTTTTCACCAAAATTTCATTTGCCCAAAATATTTTTCAACAATATTATCAAAATATTTTGCTCTCAATAGCAGTTCTGTTAAAATGGCAACTTCAAAGAATTTTTTAAGGGATAATAGGTTTTATTTTCGACTAACATTTGCTTTAGGACTGATCTGATAGCTTGATGATTTTACATTTTTATATTTTAAAATAGGAAATATGGCGAAGCGGAAAATAACATAGGCCTTTTCATTGTGAGGTAGTTATTAATGTCTAAAATATCTGTGGAGTGTTCGTGATCTGTGAGAGCTATACAACACGTTTATTTTCAAAACTTTCAAAATTTTCACAATTGACGAATACTTTTTGTTAATTTTTCGTATGGTTTATATTTTATCAGCTCTTAACGATTTTTTGCCCATTTAATTCTCTTTATAGGGCCGATTTCTCAACCTAATTGTAAATTTTTAAGAGAAAATAAAATGCAATGCTTACTTTTATTCAAATAATTGATGTTTTATAAATTTGTCTTCAAAAGTGAAAATTTGAATATCTGTACCTCAGGCAATTAATTTTCTACATTTATCTTTTAGACTTTCCCGTCTTTGTCTACAATGTCAGTTTTCAGTAATAATAAGTATGATTTGATTGGATTAATTAATGTGAAATAAATTAAAGCAAAGGTCTCGATTTTTTCAACTTCAAGCTCTTCTCCCTCCTTTTTTAAATACCTGTGTTTCCGCGCGAATCGTGGCGCCACCTAAATGGTAATATCTTCGATGAAAACGTTCTTCTGCACTGGTAAAGCTCTATCCATATTCTACGTCATTTTATCTTTATCAGCACTCGAAAATTATCCATAGCACTTACACTTTAAATCGTATTATATCCAAAACTTTCTTTATAAATAATCGGTTATCCACTAATTTGTGGATAATGGATAGAAAACGCCGAGCTCTACGCACTGGTTTGCGTATATTTTAAGTACGACGTTTTTGACGCTTCATTACGCGGCGTTTTCACCGGTTAAAACAATCTCTCCCGGCGAACGTTTTCAATCACTTTTTAGGCACATCGTATGATAAATATCTATGATGTGGGTCTTAGTTTGACCTGCCCCGTTGTCGGTTGGGGTGGTGGCGGCGGCGTTGTGAATGAGTACTGCCTTTGCCCGTGTAAAATTTTTCCTTTGTCATTGAAGGGAGAGTGAATGGGAGAGAATTGTGATGAGGTGATATTTTTCGTTCGTGTATTTTAAAAGGATGGGCATTATAATTGTAAGTTTAAGCATTGAATTTAATTGTTCTAGTAAGGTTATACATTTTGAATTGTTTTTTACGTTTGCTCGATATATTGAAAGCCAAAGAGAGGAATATGGTATTGCCTTAATTTAAATTGGAGGTTTAATACTCCCTTTAAAATTACTGTCACCCGTTGACTATAAATAAGGGTTTCACGCTTTCAACTCCGCTCCCCTTATTTCAACATTCTAAGAAATCGATGAGACGTATTTATCGACGATGTATTTAGGATTTTCTTAAAGCGGTGTTTATTATTAGAAGTTAAGTGTATTTTTCAACAAATCGAGAACAGTTTTAATGAAAGTACTAGCTTGTGGCCCAGGATATTACAATTATAACCTAAGTAAGTTTATTGAAGTAAAGATTAAGGGTCATAATTATTTGATAGGGCATATAGGGGCTCTTCAGTCTGATTTTCAGTACTTCTTTTAATAGGTATATAGTTTTACCAATGTCAAAGGATGCTCATCGTGAGGGTACTCACTCAAGTTTTTCCGTTCGTGTCACAGTATTATAATTGTAAGTAAAATAAAAATGAAATAGTCATTTTAAAACAGTTAAAGGTAGCTCATCGAGGGCTATTCACTGAAATTTTTTCTTTATTACTTGAAGATGTGGCTACTATTACGGGCCCAGCCTTCGGGTCGTCATGTTTTCTAAAATCTATATCTATACAAATCAAATTCCTGACTGACTGACTGATAATCAACGCCCACCCCAAACCGCGTGACCTAGAAGGCTGAAAATTTGCAGGAACGTTACTCATAGGTAGGTGCGTACTAAGAAAGATTTTTCGAATCCGCCGCCATCTTAAAAAATGGCAACCAGAAATATAAAATCATCATCTCAAAGTCCGCGCGTTTCGAGCGATTCCAAAAATATTTAGTACACTGGTTTCCTTTAAACTTTAGATGGGCTGAATGGTCGATTTTTTGCCATCTTTTTAAACGGCGGCCAAACCTTAAAAACCGTTCTTTATAGAATAATGTCCGCCTGAAAAGTAATAAAAAAATGTCCCGACGGGCTGATGGGCAACCCCGAGTGCCTTCGCTCTTAGGGTGTTACAAAAATATTAGTCATCAGTAAAATCTACCTATTCTTTATATCCTTTTGATGGAAGTTCTTCTTATTACACGCAGAATAACAGTAAATGTTCTGTCTTTATAGGTTCAATAGAAACAAAAATTATTTTGGTTTTCGTTTAGGCTTGAAGTGCAGTAAAGGTTTTGGAGAGCCCAACGAAACAAAAGGTTCCTATTGTCTCTTTAGGTAACTAGCAGAATACATTACCTTATGTTTATGACGTTTTTCATGAATGTGGTTGCGTTAGTTCGGTAAGAAAGTGTTTTTTCCGTAATGTAAGGGCTTTCCCAAAGTGTACGACCGAAGACAAATAATTTCCAAATTAGAAACCATGGCCAAAATGGCTGCCTTTCCTTTGTTGAAAACGGTAAGTGTATGAAGTCCTCTGTTTTCGTGCAATTTTTCTAATCTTCGCTCGTATTCTTCAAAGAGCCTTTCATTAGTGCGCTGATAAAAGGTGAGTTTGAATTGTAGTCATTCATATCAATCATAAAATAAACTTAAGACTAGGTTGAAAATTTCTACCTAGTTTAAAGTTAGCGTGATGCGCGAATTTATGAATTTAAAGTCGGATATCGAAATAAACTGTCGCCACTATCAATGAATTTCCGCCTCCGTACTTTTGAGTTACTTGGTCATAACTCATACTACATTTGATACGTCACAACCTCTCGCTACTTTGTACGTGCTTCTTGTTCACCGGCTACGGATTACGCGAAATAATTTTAGCACTGTGATGGGCAGGGTTTTATAGATTACCCGTAATCACTTTCCATTGTACCGTCGTGTACAACGACCACACTTAGTGACCAGCCCCTCGGATCTAGCGGGTGTCAAGCCATAATCATGGCAAGGATATCATTACTCGTTCTTAAATAACTTTGAATATTTTCCATGATTTGTAATTCAATGGGGACACGTCTTAATTACTCGCCTTATATTGACCGAAAAATATGTCGGTTTTTTCTAACAAAGTATTGGGGTCGACATTGTCACACGAACACCTTAGTCTAATCGAGCGTGGAATTCAGATTTCAAAAATGTGAGAAAGAAACGGTGTAACCATTTCAATCGAAAGGGGGATCCGATTCATCCTCGGTAATATTATTGGCGAATAAAGAGCTGGAGTTTAAGCATAGCCCACTCTATCATGATGGAACATAAATGTTGATAATTAATTTTAGAGATTGATTCCACGGTGTATATTCATTCTGTAACGAAAGAGAGCCATTCGCACTCTTAATGATTTCGTAACAAAATTAATGTTAAATGTGACGCCACCCATTTGTCTTGGACCTATCAGAAATTTAGAAACTCCCGCCTACCTTTGGAGTGTGACGTATTTCACGGACCATCCCTCGACAGATTTTTGAAAAGTCCATCAATAATGAAATAGCGTGGTTATTGGGCCCAACTGACTGGAAAATATCAATGAACATGGGGTGCACAACATAGGGTTACGAAGATATATCCCCCAAACATTGACCCCTATAGCAAAGAAAAATCCAACAATGTTGAGTACGACTTTAAACCGAGTATCCACCTTGTTTGAACTATTAGACAATTTCAATAGCCTTCAATCTAAAAACATTTAGTACCTTATCTGCGGAAAGTTATGAAATGTGTAGAAGCATGCCTACGACGAGAATGTTAAGCCAATCCCAAGTTTCATGGTGTTTAGCTAACTAATTACCGCACAAAAATAAATTCAAAAATTGTTCGAATGCAGTGGATGCTGGGAGATTATCAAGCACCATGAAACAACATTACCGTCGAAGGCATACATCTATACATTTTATACCTTTCTGCTGAGCAAAGGTACAAAACGTTTTCAGATTGAAGGCTATTGAAATTGTCCAAAATCTCTAAGCAAGCTGGTTACTTGGATTAAAGTCGCACTCTACATTGTTGTTGGGGGCCAAATCTCCGTAAGCAAATGTTGTACACCACATGTTCTTTGATACTTTCCACTCAAAGGGCCAAAAAACACGTTCCTTCATTATTGATGTACTTTTCAAAAATACCCTGTATTAAATGTTGTTTAAAAGCATTTCGGGTGGCCGTTGGAAGCAGAAATCATTGAATCAACAAACGAGTAATTTCTCTACCTCTAGAACCTAACTATTTCCGTAATATTTAATGAGTATCAAAGTCACCATTTTCTCTGTCAGACTTTCTCTCCAGTTCAGGGAACCGAACAAATAAGAATGCGCTTATCAAAAAGCGACATTTTACCTCAATGAAATGATAGAGTTCAAAGTCATTAGGTTCAAATAAAATGGGCATGTCGGGATATTTTAAGATATCGTTTAAGTTATTTATGTTGCGATCAATGTCCACGGTCAGTTTGGTCGACAGGTTGGCTTTAAAGTTTTCCACTAAAATGAAACAACCCATAAAATAGATGGAAAATACAATGTTCTTGATAGTTTCGCATTTGTTCTCCAAAACATCAGAGACACCAAGGAACGCCCGGGGTAGTTGCGGCACGAATTGTTTTGCAATCGCAAAGATGAGTTTCCAAAGAGTGTAATTCAACAAGACAATGAAAATCCACACCTATAAAGTAAAAATACGCCTACGGGTGTGAGACTTGACTTTTCGGTTTCATAGCAAGTTCGAGCCGTCACAATTTCTTAATTCCAGTATCAAGTAAATGTGATGTTGCGTACTCGAACCTTTTTCACAAGTCAAAATATTTTATTCGAGTCGTAAAGTGAATTTGAAACTTAAAAGAACTTCCTTATATTAATATATTTGATGTTTCAAATTCAGTTTTGTTAATAGTACAGGCAGAAGAGAGTAAGGACGGCCTTATAACCCAGGTTTTACCCCCCTTCTTTCCCCTCTTTCAGGGGGGGGGTAAAACCTGGGTTATAAAGCCATCCTTGGGGTGGGGGTAGATGGGGGGGAATTGAGGGGGAGGGGGACAAGATAGGGGAAGGGGGACAAAATGGGGGGAATTGATGACGTGATGGTTTTGGCGGGAAATTTGAATTGTTGAGCCACCTGGTGGTGGTTTTCTTGATGACGTCACGGCTAATTTTTTTATGACGTCACTTGGACGATACCTGTAGGGATAGGCTTATGCTATTGTAGATCCTGAAAAGGATAGGCTTATGATAGGTTATTCTAGGCTTATTATAATTATGAATCAGAATTTTAGTCAAAAACCTTTAATGAACACAATCAATTCCAATTAATTCGCGAATGTACGCGTCGTTATTTAAGCAAATGTAGAATAAATTATATAATTGTAGCTTACGCGTCAAGTTTTTGTCACGAACTAAGTTACAAAAATCTTCGAAAATGCTCGAAGGAACTATACACGCTGCTAGGAAATATTTTACACGGTCGTAATCATTGTGCGACATAGTACCGCGACTTACATAATATTTTTGATATATATCATTCATGCGTTTTACAATAGCTTCGTACATGCATTTAATAACTTCGGCTTGATCATTTAAGAGCTTGAAGTGAAATCTCATAAAACTAAATTTCTCGTTCAGTTTCCCTGCCTCGGCCTTTGTTAGAGTGAATACGCTACCATCGTCGAATACTATACTCCCCTCCATAACGGTTATTTTTATTTTCAAGTTACGCTATCAGATTTTTCGAGCAAATAAAGGAAATGTTGAATCCGGTCAGTTGCCACCTTGTTCAGATACTCTCTTACAGCATACCAAGCGAGCTAATTACCAAGCTGGTATTTGGAAACGTAGTCTTGAAAACGATCCCGATATTCCAGAACCAACTGCAGGCCACGGATGGAAAGTTGACAAAGACGGAGAACTTGAAATTGTTTGGATGACAGGGGCTCCTGCACCAGAAATAGTTTTAAGCCTAATGGTTTGCAAATGTTCTCGAAGCTGCAAACCAACAGTCTGCTCATGCATCATGAATGGCCTCAAATGTACGTCCGGTTGTAAGTTGTTAGACTGCACAAATATGATAGATGAAGAACTTGCCGACGAAATTGAACGAGAACACAATATGAGCGACTCGTGTAACAGTGATGACGAATGATGTAAATTAACAAGATTTTCTATTTACCATATACCATCCGTAGTTAAAATAAAAATATATTGTTGTAGAAGTTGAAAGTTGTTTTCGGGGTCGGTATTGTGATAATATTTACTAAAATCCTAATAAAGGTTTAAACAACCACTATCATACGAAAACTATATAACTATTTATATTATAATTATTTTAATAGTTCCACCATTTCTTTTTTTTAATATTTTTTTCAAGCTCGTCACGATGTTCATAAATTAACTGAGACTGTTCCTCAAGAATTTTCTTCTCGCCCCGATCAAGTAATTCCTCTTTCTTTATCTTATTTGGTGGAGTCACTTCAATTTTCTTTATCTTTTCTTTGATGGCCTTTTGATCTTCAACACAGAGTGTCTTAAATCCTCGTATTTTAGATCCATCTTCAAAAAACTTCAGAGTTTCTCTCGCTTGTACAAACCAATCAACGTGATACCACGCTGGTAGTGGACCAAATCGTCTAGCTTTTGCACTCTGTCTGTCAAGTTTTGAAATGCGAGCTTGATCTTTTACGATTGTTTCTCCACAACCTTTACAAGATGACCGATTACTTTTGGCATATTCAGTTGAGAAGTCTTGAATTTCAATGGAGGAGCTTTTTCTCTTCGTTCCTTTAGATGGGGTATTGCTTGAAGCAGCAGGTGCTGCTTGAGACCCACTCGGAATTTCACTCCTTATTTTCTCTTGATCTCTCCAACGTAAATCCTCAAAGTGTGAGATGTCAGCCTCAGTTGACACTTTAAACTTTTGAGAAAAAGCACCGAAAATGGTACCACTTTGGAATCTTGTTTCCACAATAAGAAATTAATGTTACTCGCGTCATCAGATGCTCAATTTTAATATTTTACCTTTCTATCAAAACTTGACGCCTGAATAATTGCCGCCATTCTTAGCTCATCCTTATCTATGCGCCTTTTACAGCTTTTGCATGATGACCAGCCACTTTTGGAATATTCGGTACGCCACGGTAGACCTCGATCCATCTCTAAATCATACAAAGAGGTTTGAATAAGTTAGCACAGCTTGACTATTTGGTTTACTTTTCTGGTTAATGATGTATTTAAAAACCAAAACGTTATGTACGGGTCTTAGTTGCAGCAGAAGTAAGATGAGACTGGAAGTGAAGAGCTCAAGCATTGGTTGTAGATCCTGGCACTAGTGAACAAATTTGAGGATTTCATGTCGCTTCCATCACTAGAGGGAAAAAATTGGTCGAGTTTCAAAAAATTTCCTACCCATACATGAGGTAGCTCAAGCATATTTCCTAAAGCTACTTCGCAGAGGAGCAACAACCCGGTGTTGTTCTCTCGACTGGCGTGACAGTATTTGGCACTTTCAGAGACCTAAAAGAATCAAATATTTGAAGTTAGCAACCTATAATTTAACTCTTTATTAAAAGGCTATGTGTAGTACCGTATCTGCAAAGTACACTCCTTTTCCAAAGTTGTAACCATTAGAAGGAGCTTCTGGTGGAGCAATACGAAGGCCTTGAGACAAAATGCCCATTAAGTTTGGGGTTCTGGAACCATGCCATAGTAGCTTTCTATTAGGGAATTTTTGGAATTCTCGGTAGCGTTCGCGTTCTCCTGACGAGTAATTTTAAATATTTGATCGACTTCAAGTTCACAATCACTGTGAAAATCAGCGCCCGTGTTGTTTACGTATGTTAATAATGTCTCGAATTCTTCAGAATCTCTATCTAATACTTCAATTTCAGTTTTCAATTGTTCATAATGTTGATCTATTGGATCTTTGGTCGTTCCACCTTCCTCTTCAACTAACTTGTAACCGATCTCCACTTCAAGAAGGAAATTTGGCATTTCTACCTTGGATTTTATTATCTCAACATTATCCAAAAGAGGGACCCTTTTGGTTCCAAAATCATGAGGTATTAGCGTGAAGAATGTATTGGTGCAAGCTATTAGCTGGGCTTTCTTGTTTTCGTTGGGTTCATCGTCGAGTAAAGCCAGGAGTTCCGTCAAAACGGAATACGCCTCTTCAATTTGGTTCTTCGAAAGTTTTCCTAGTGGCATTTTCTTCAGATCAATTTCTAACTCCCACACGGCCTTGTTCATTTTCTCCACGTCAAAGATAAGGCGAATTAGTTCTTGGATGGCGTTGGGAAGTTTAGATCCAGATCCTACAACCAGTTTTTCTGAAGTTCCATAGTCAATGTCAAGTGGATACATTTTATTAGGAACCTTTGAGGCAGTGTGGCGTAACTCCCACGGAGTTCCTGTTTTTTCTTCGAAAAGCCTTTTGAATTCGGCAACAGCTTCATACTTAGTAACAAAGTGTTCCGTCTTGTTATCACCAATAGTAGTTCCAACACGTCCCCAGCTCCGAAACACATAGTAATCCTTTCCTTCGTCTGACTTTAGAAGTTGAAGCTTGTAAAACGAATTAGATCCTTGAGTAACGACGACGTTTCCGAGAACAGCGTTGAAAGCTCCTTCTTCGTTTTGAAACACGTGTGTGCTGGCTTCAAGATTTGAATCTGGGTCAACAGCTACGCTGCCTTTCACTGTCAGTTTAACTTTCGTGCTCTTTCCAGATGAGAATGTTGAGTCACTATTTCCTACAGCCGCACTTTTGAGTCTTTTTTCAGCAGCGTAAGAATTAATTCTGTCTTGAGGATTTCCACCCCAACTGGCTATGCGGTATTGTTGGATCGTAGAAACTAAACCTCCATATTCCACAGCACTTAAAAAGTCCTCAGATACAACGTGAACATCGTGTTCCTTAGCTTCACGAATTTCCTTGATATTTTTCTCAACATCTTCCTTGGTACTTATAACGCAAGCTGTAGTTTTGTCAATTTGAGAGACAACATTGCCTCCTAATCTCGCTATGCTTTTCTTTAGAGAATCTTTGGAACTATGGAGATTACCAATCAACACTATTTTAGTATCGTCCAATGGTTGTGGCTTTCTCTTGACACCCGAGGTTGATGGCAAATTTTCTGGTGTACTTGGAGTAGGTGCGTTTGTAGGAATGTAACGGTCTTGCTCTATGTATTCGTAGCTGTTTAAGAATGCATATTCCTCTTTTAGGTGATCTGGAATCTGGAAAGGCTTTCTTCTTGGTAGTTTTATTACATTTGTACATTTGCTCCATTCGCTTGCATTTCCAGTACAGTGATAACCATCATTTGAGAAAACCAATTGTCCACCGTCACTATCTGTGCAAGGTTCAAGAGATCCAAACGTCATGATATCGGAAAGTCTATCTAAAATTTCGCTGTTTCCTGAAGGAATTTTTTGGTCGTTATATTTTAATAGTTCCACCATTTCTTTTTTTAATATTTTTTTCAAGCTCGTCACGATGTTCATAAATTAACTGAGACTGTTCCTCAAGAATTTTCTTCTCGCCCCGATCAAGTAATTCCTCTTTCTTTATCTTATTTGGTGGAGTCACTTCAATTTTCTTTATCTTTTCTTTGATGGCCTTTTGATCTTCAACACAGAGTGTCTTAAATCCTCGTATTTTAGATCCATCTTCAAAAAACTTCAGAGTTTCTCTCGCTTGTACAAACCAATCAACGTGATACCACGCTGGTAGTGGACCAAATCGTCTAGCTTTTGCACTCTGTCTGTCAAGTTTTGAAATGCGAGCTTGATCTTTTACGATTGTTTCTCCACAACCTTTACAAGATGACCGATTACTTTTGGCATATTCAGTTGAGAAGTCTTGAATTTCAATGGAGGAGCTTTTTCTCTTCGTTCCTTTAGATGGGGTATTGCTTGAAGCAGCAGGTGCTGCTTGAGACCCACTCGGAATTTCACTCCTTATTTTCTCTTGATCTCTCCAACGTAAATCCTCAAAGTGTGAGATGTCAGCCTCAGTTGACACTTTAAAATTTTGAGAAAAAGCACCGAAAATGGTACCACTTTGGAATCTTGTTTCCACAATAAGAAATTAATGTTACTCGCGTCATCAGATGCTCAATTTTGATATTTTACCTTTCTATCAAAACTTGACGCCTGAATAATTGCCGCCATTCTTAGCTCATCCTTATCTATGCGCCTTTTACAGCTTTTGCATGATGACCAGCCACTTTTGGCATATTCGGTACGCCACGGTAGACCTCGATCCATCTCTAAATCATACAAAGAGGTTTGAATAAGTTAGCACAGCTTGACTATTTGGTTTACTTTTCTGGTTAATGATGTATTTAAAAACCAAAACGTTATGTACGGGTCTTAGTTGCAGCAGAAGTAAGATGAGACTGGAAGTGAAGAGCTCAAGCATTGGTAGTAGATCCTGGCACTAGTGAACAAATTTGAGGATTTCATGTCGCTTCCATCACTAGAGGGAAAAAATTGGTCGAGTTTCAAAAAATTTCCTACCCATACATGAGGTAGCTCAAGCATATTTCCTAAAGCTACTTCGCAGAGGAGCAACAACCCGGTGTTGTTCTCTCGACTGGCGTGACAGTATTTGGCACTTTCAGAGACCTAAAAGAATCAAATATTTGAAGTTAGCAACCTATAATTTAACTCTTTATTAAAAGGCTATGTGTAGTACCGTATCTGCAAAGTACACTCCTTTTCCAAAGTTGTAACCATTAGAAGGAGCTTCTGGTGGAGCAATACGAAGGCCTTGAGACAAAATGCCCATTAAGTTTGGGGTTCTGGAACCATGCCATAGTAGCTTTCTATTAGGGAATTTTTGGAATTCTCGGTAGCGTTCGCGTTCTCCCTGACGAGTAATTTTAAATATTTGATCGACTTCAAGTTCACAATCACTGTGAAAATCAGCGCCCGTGTTGTTTACGTATGTTAATAATGTCTCGAATTCTTCAGAATCTCTATCTAATACTTCAATTTCAGTTTTCAATTGTTCATAATGTTGATCTATTGGATCTTTGGTCGTTCCACCTTCCTCTTCAACTAACTTGTAACCGATCTCCACTTCAAGAAGGAAATTTGGCATTTCTACCTTGGATTTTATTATCTCAACATTATCCAAAAGAGGGACCCTTTTGGTTCCAAAATCATGAGGTATTAGCGTGAAGAATGTATTGGTGCAAGCTATTAGCTGGGCTTTCTTGTTTTCGTTGGGTTCATCGTCGAGTAAAGCCAGGAGTTCCGTCAAAACGGAATACGCCTCTTCAATTTGGTTCTTCGAAAGTTTTCCTAGTGGCATTTTCTTCAGATCAATTTCTAACTCCCACACGGCCTTGTTCATTTTCTCCACGTCAAAGATAAGGCGAATTAGTTCTTGGATGGCGTTGGGAAGTTTAGATCCAGATCCTACAACCAGTTTTTCTGAAGTTCCATAGTCAATGTCAAGTGGATACATTTTATTAGGAACCTTTGAGGCAGTGTGGCGTAACTCCCACGGAGTTCCTGTTTTTTCTTCGAAAAGCCTTTTGAATTCGGCAACAGCTTCATACTTAGTAACAAAGTGTTCCGTCTTGTTATCACCAATAGTAGTTCCAACACGTCCCCAGCTCCGAAACACATAGTAATCCTTTCCTTCGTCTGACTTTAGAAGTTGAAGCTTGTAAAACGAATTAGATCCTTGAGTAACGACGACGTTTCCGAGAACAGCGTTGAAAGCTCCTTCTTCGTTTTGAAACACGTGTGTGCTGGCTTCAAGATTTGAATCTGGGTCAACAGCTACGCTGCCTTTCACTGTCAGTTTAACTTTCGTGCTCTTTCCAGATGAGAATGTTGAGTCACTATTTCCTACAGCCGCACTTTTGAGTCTTTTTTCAGCAGCGTAAGAATTAATTCTGTCTTGAGGATTTCCACCCCAACTGGCTATGCGGTATTGTTGGATCGTAGAAACTAAACCTCCATATTCCACAGCACTTAAAAAGTCCTCAGATACAACGTGAACATCGTGTTCCTTAGCTTCACGAATTTCCTTGATATTTTTCTCAACATCTTCCTTGGTACTTATAACGCAAGCTGTAGTTTTGTCAATTTGAGAGACAACATTGCCTCCTAATCTCGCTATGCTTTTCTTTAGAGAATCTTTGGAACTATGGAGATTACCAATCAACACTATTTTAGTATCGTCCAATGGTTGTGGCTTTCTCTTGACACCCGAGGTTGATGGCAAATTTTCTGGTGTACTTGGAGTAGGTGCGTTTGTAGGAATGTAACGGTCTTGCTCTATGTATTCGTAGCTGTTTAAGAATGCATATTCCTCTTTTAGGTGATCTGGAATCTGGAAAGGCTTTCTTCTTGGTAGTTTTATTACATTTGTACATTTGCTCCATTCGCTTGCATTTCCAGTACAGTGATAACCATCATTTGAGAAAACCAATTGTCCACCGTCACTATCTGTGCAAGGTTCAAGAGATCCAAACGTCATGATATCGGAAAGTCTATCTAGAATTTCGCTGTTTCCTGAAGGAATTTTTTGGTCGTTATATTTTAATAGTTCCACCATTTCTTTTTTTTAATATTTTTTTCAAGCTCGTCACGATGTTCATAAATTAACTGAGACTGTTCCTCAAGAATTTTCTTCTCGCCCCGATCAAGTAATTCCTCTTTCTTTATCTTATTTGGTGGAGTCACTTCAATTTTCTTTATCTTTTCTTTGATGGCCTTTTGATCTTCAACACAGAGTGTCTTAAATCCTCGTATTTTAGATCCATCTTCAAAAAACTTCAGAGTTTCTCTCGCTTGTACAAACCAATCAACGTGATACCACGCTGGTAGTGGACCAAATCGTCTAGCTTTTGCACTCTGTCTGTCAAGTTTTGAAATGCGAGCTTGATCTTTTACGATTGTTTCTCCACAACCTTTACAAGATGACCGATACTTTTGGCATATTCAGTTGAGAAGTCTTGAATTTCAATGGAGGAGCTTTTTCTCTTCGTTCCTTTAGATGGGGTATTGCTTGAAGCAGCAGGTGCTGCTTGAGACCCACTCGGAATTTCACTCCTTATTTTCTCTTGATCTCTCCAACGTAAATCCTCAAAGTGTGAGATGTCAGCCTCAGTTGACACTTTAAAATTTTGAGAAAAAGCACCGAAAATGGTACCACTTTGGAATCTTGTTTCCACAATAAGAAATTAATGTTACTCGCGTCATCAGATGCTCAATTTTGATATTTTACCTTTCTATCAAAACTTGACGCCTGAATAATTGCCGCCATTCTTAGCTCATCCTTATCTATGCGCCTTTTACAGCTTTTGCATGATGACCAGCCACTTTTGGCATATTCGGTACGCCACGGTAGACCTCGATCCATCTCTAAATCATACAAAGAGGTTTGAATAAGTTAGCACAGCTTGACTATTTGGTTTACTTTTCTGGTTAATGATGTATTTAAAAACCAAAACGTTATGTACGGGTCTTAGTTGCAGCAGAAGTAAGATGAGACTGGAAGTGAAGAGCTCAAGCATTGGTAGTAGATCCTGGCACTAGTGAACAAATTTGAGGATTTCATGTCGCTTCCATCACTAGAGGGAAAAAATTGGTCGAGTTTCAAAAAATTTCCTACCCATACATGAGGTAGCTCAAGCATATTTCCTAAAGCTACTTCGCAGAGGAGCAACAACCCGGTGTAGTTCTCTCGACTGGCGTGACAGTATTTGGCACTTTCAGAGACCTAAAAGAATCAAATATTTGAAGTTAGCAACCTATAATTTAACTCTTTATTAATGAATGAATGAATGAATATTTATTGTGCATATAAAAAACCACGAAGGTTCACGAGAATATACACAGTTGTAATGATATCATATTTGCATTTCCTAACTGTTAAGAATATCAAATGGAAGACAAATTAAAAACAAACCAAGTGAAACCTTATTAATCCAGCTCCTTGTATTTAACATTAAATATATCAAAATTTTCGCCAAAACTGTTAACTGTAATTTGCATTCTTTTAATTGGATTTAAGTGGTTAAGAGATTCTCTAAATGTTTTTCTAAACCTTCCAGACTTGGGGACTAGAAAGTCCAACCGTCCTAGCAAATCTGGAAGAGTTATCCTATTATTAATTAATTTATGTAGAAATTTAACGTCGTTAATAAGGAGAATGTGAGCTATAGTAGGAATGTCCAAATACCCTAGTAAAATATGGTAATCATATGGAGCCTTTTTCATGAAATAAGTATGGCAATATTCAATAAACTTCCGTTGCACATTCTCAAGAAGTACCTTTAGATATCTACTACAACCACACGGGGCACTTGTCTGGTGGACAAGGGTCCGGCTGAAGACGGTGCAGGCTGCCCTGCGCAAGCTTCAAAGGCTTGCCTGCATTGGTGTTACAGGGGCCATGAGATCGACCCCAACTGCTTCCCTGGAGGTGCTTCTTGACATGCTACCTCTTCATCTTTTCATTGAGGAGGAGGCTGTCATGGGGGCCTACAGGCTCCACATTAATGGCTGTTGGGTTCCAAGACTTTGGGATTACAGCCATACGAAGCTCTTTCGGGAGTACGCTGCACTTGAGCCGTCGTTAACGATGTGCTCTGACAAAACCGTTACCAGCTTTGATTTCACTAAGCCATTCAGCATCCACTTTCCCAGTCGGGCCGAGTGGACTAACCTGCTGCCTCTTGGCACTGGGGGTGAAACTATTTGGTTCACCGATGGTTCCAAGACTGATTCCGGCGCTGGCGCCGGCTATTACTGCCAAACTACAAGGGTCGGTTTTTCTGCTTGCCTGGGCACCTTTGCTAGTGTGTTCCAAGCGGAAATTGCCGCGATCTGTTATTGCGCAGACTACTGCATTAACAAAGGGTATAACGGACGGACTGTGAGGATTTATTCTGACAGTCAGGCCGCCCTGAATGCGCTGGACCAGTGTCAGATTACCTCTCAACTGGTGCGTAGCTGCCTTGATCTGCTAGCGCAACTGGCGTCCTGCAACAGGGTTCTGTTGTACTGGGTGCCAGGGCATAGCGGTTATTATGGCAATGAGCAAGCCGATAGATTTGCGAAAAGGGGCGCGGAGGCCAAGCTCTTGGGGCCGGAGCCGGCCGTCCCCATCCCCTACGGGCATGTCAAACGGAGCCTGCATGACAGGATGACTGTCATACAAAACCAGCTCTGGCATGACATGGATGGCCAGAGACAGACAAAACAGTTAGTCAATGGTCCCTGCAGGTCTCGTGCTAGAGACCTAATTTCGCTCAGCAGATGGGATATTAGGCTGGCCACCGGTCTTCTGACCGGACACTGTCGGCTAAATAGGCACCTCCATCTGATGGGTCTTGCTGACGACCCCCTCTGCAGGTCGTGCCAGGAGAAGGAAGAAACATCCGCTCACGTACTTTGCGAGTGCGACTTCTTCGCCTCGCTTAGACTAGAACATTTTGATTCACACACTGTGGAGCCCTCGCGGGTCTCCTCTTTTACGGTGGAGCGAATTCTTCGCTACGCTGCGGCTACGGGCCTATTCAAGGCCTGATTTTGAGGTTGCACAATATGCCTTTGGCATCGGTGCTAGGGCGTGAGCCCCACCTCATCAACAATAATAATAATACTACAACCACCCCAGGCCAAGCCACCATACAGGACCCGTGATCTCACTAGGGCTTGATAAAGAAGACGGAAATGGTCTAGGGAATGCAATTTCCTACACATCTTCAAGCAAACAGCCAGAGTACGGCGACTTAAAGCAACGCATTTATGTACTTGCTCGGTAAAATAAAGTCCTCTGTCAAAGATCACGCCAAGATCTCTCACAGTGGACTTAAGGGGTATGTGAGCGCCCTCAATGGTATAGTCGTTGGAAATTTCTCTAGCAATTCGCCTTGTAAATGTGACATGCACGGATTTGGTTGGATTTACTGGTATTTTGTTAAGAGAGCACCATCTTCCTATAGAGTCAAGGTAAAGTTGAAGTAATTTACCGTCTAACTTAGAATTAATACTTTTGAAAACTTTATTGTCATCAGCAAATTGAAGAATACGGGAATGTAAAACCGAAAATTGTAAATCGAAAAGATACATATTAAAGAGTAAGGGTCCAAGAGATGATCCCTGTGGAACCCCACAATTAACTTCGTATGTTTTCGATGTGATTATGCCATTGCATTTCAAGACATTGACTCGATTCGCCAGATAGCTAGCAATCCATTCCAAGATATCACCCCCCAATCCAAGGGCCTCTAACTTGTCATGAAGGTAAGAGTGGGAGACGCGGTCGAAGGCCTTGGCCAGGTCAAGGTATACAACATCGACCTGGCCCCGGCACTCGACCTCAGGAGCCACGTAATCCATAAAGGAAACGTGGTTCGTTTCCACACTCCTACCCGGAACAAAGCCATGTTGACAGTCGTTGGGTAGCAAGCTAAACCAACGCTGTAAATGTACGTGTACTACTCTATCAAATACCTTAGCGAGAACGCAAAGAAGGGAAATCGGACGGTAGTTTCGGACATCGCTGGATTTTCCAGACTTGTAAACCGGGACAATGACAGCTTTTTTCCAAAGCGTTGGGAATGAGTGAGTACGGAAGGATAAATTAAATATATGCTCCAATATAGGTAACAATATATTCCCACAGCCCTTGATAACAAACGACGGAATTTTGTCGAAACCAGTAGAGAGTTTGTTGGGTAGACGATTAATAGCAGCATATATGTCCGCTTGAGTTAGTTTTAAACAGTTATGAGGCGTTGTAACTAAGGTAGAAGTATCAAAAGTGTATTTTGAACTAGTTTCAGTATTGTCAGTCGAAATTGTTGAGAAATGCGCCATGAATGTTTCCCCCAATTGCTCCGGATCAGTAATGATTGTCTTACCAATTTTCAATAATATATCAGAGTGTCTGTCTTTTAGATTACCATTGATAAAACTCCAAAATTTTTTGGGTTGGGACAAGGCGTCTCGACAAGATTTTACTGCCATAGCAGCTTTGTCCCTTACTGTAAGCCTTCTCACCAACGAACGGGACAGCCTAAAATTAGCTATGTCGGAGGCTAACCCCGACCTCTTTTTCTTATTAAAATAATATTTTTTGCGCTTGATAGCTTTTTTGGAGGTCCAAAGAATACCAAAAGGGGAAGCCCCGATTATTACGCGGAATCTTGTTAGGGATCGAACTATCCATAGCTGACGTTATATATTCCGTTAATGTCTGGACACAAAAATTAACATCCTGCGAATCCAAAACCACCGACCAATCTGAATCGCGTAAAATTGAGTATAGCAAGTGATAGTTACCTTTTTTAAATTGATATACTGGTTGTAAATTAGGGGAGACCCTACAAATGTCAAATGGACAAAGCAAATAGAAAGGCGGATGGTAGTTGTCAATGTCCACAAATGGATCAAGGAGAGGTACAGTATCAATGCCGTGTACATTAGTAAGACAAAGGTCCAGAAGATTACCATAAGTGGGAGCTGGGTTAATTTGGTTTAAATTAAATTCATAACAAACATCGAGAACATGAGCAGCCTTAGTTCTAGTTTGGTGAGTGCATCCCACACTGCTACCCAGAGTCCAGTTGATACCGGGGAGATTAAAATCACCCAGAATCAGAATTTCACCGTCATAATCTACCAACGAGGATACCAAAACATTCTTAAATTTCCGATACTGAGCGTCGTCATCTGAGGGGCGAAAGTAACCAGTGCCAAGAAGAAGCGGAAGATTATTTTTTAGTTTAAACTCGACAAACACACCCCCTTCGGCACCTTCCAGGTCACTTCGACGGTGAAAAACAAGGGACTTCTTGATAGCAATGAGGGATCCCCCGCCCCTAACATTGACAGAATCCGGATCTGATCGATCCGCCCGAAAAATAGTATAGGAATTTGGAAAATAATCCGAATTAAAATGAGAGTGGTTAAGCCACGTCTCTGTTAAACAAACAATATCAAAATCATTAACGATTAGGTTAGTTAAAAAGGTACTAGACTTGGTTCGTAGACCGCGCACATTCTGATAAGCTATAGTCAGTTCTTTCATTCTTGGACATTTGAAGAATCCGCAGGGGAACCCGCGTCTGAGATTTCACCATGCAGTTCCGAGACATGTTTGTGCTCGTCTCTCGGTACCCCATGGAAATCTGTTAGAAAGCTGTTCGCAGGCCAAATATTGGGATCCCTCATTTTTGGTATGTCAGACTCATCATCACACGTCAAGTAGAATGACGAATGACGGGCATTCGGATTTTTAGTACGCAGTCTTATGCACTGCACCGACTGCACACCTGAATCAGCCCTCAAAAAATCTTGCAGTTCTTTCGACGTGATCCCAACATCCAACCCAGTGGCAAAGAGTGCTTTCTTGACCGCCTTCACTCGACGTGGTGCAGCCTTGATCCGGCTTGTCAAAGACACACCCGAGACCACAGGCTTAGATGCAGGAACATGACGAGTGGAGTTGATGTCAGTTTTTGTTTGCAAAGCCTTGGGTAATGCTCCAGAGAATGAAGGAATGGAACCCTGTGGCCAGGGCAAGGCAGATGGGTTGAGAGCGCCAGGACGGTTAGCCAATGGTGGAAAAGATTGAGCTTCGTCCCTAGAAGCCCGTGACCCAAGCGGGGCTTGAAATGGTATTTGGCGACTGGCAAGTTCTCGACGAAGGCCAGCGTTCTCATTTTCTAATGAAGCCAGACGTTCTTGGAACTCTGATAACGTAGCTTGCATCTTAAGTAGGATGGTGTCGTTGCTATCCAATTTATTCATCATTTTGTCCAGTATCGAATCAGATTCCCTAGTGAGGCTATCAACGCTAAGTAGATGGACGAATGCTTCGTGCACCACCTCTAAGATGAGACCCTTATCGCCCTCAGCCAGCTTAGCAGGTGGTTTAGGCGCAGGTATGGCCCCATTGAACTCTTTATCGCGGGGTATGGCGCTATTACTATGTCGCCGAGCCGGACTTCTAGATTTGCGAGTAGCGGCTTTGCATTCCGTACAGGTAAAGTATGAATTAGGGGTACAATCTTTATGTACACGGCGCTTGCATAGTCCAGTGCAAAAATGACACTTTTGTTTTCCATAAAACCGATTATCGCAAACACAACAAGAGTCTGAAGAAGCAGGCATACCGTAGCAGACGATACCGGAGGTACAGAGTTTAATAAAAGGCTATGTGTAGTACCGTATCTGCAAAGTACACTCCTTTTCCAAAGTTGTAACCATTAGAAGGAGCTTCTGGTGGAGCAATACGAAGGCCTTGAGACAAAATGCCCATTAAGTTTGGGGTTCTGGAACCATGCCATAGTAGCTTTCTATTAGGGAATTTTTGGAATTCTCGGTAGCGTTCGCGTTCTCCCTGACGAGTAATTTTAAATATTTGATCGACTTCAAGTTCACAATCACTGTGAAAATCAGCGCCCGTGTTGTTTACGTATGTTAATAATGTCTCGAATTCTTCAGAATCTCTATCTAATACTTCAATTTCAGTTTTCAATTGTTCATAATGTTGATCTATTGGATCTTTGGTCGTTCCACCTTCCTCTTCAACTAACTTGTAACCGATCTCCACTTCAAGAAGGAAATTTGGCATTTCTACCTTGGATTTTATTATCTCAACATTATCCAAAAGAGGGACCCTTTTGGTTCCAAAATCATGAGGTATTAGCGTGAAGAATGTATTGGTGCAAGCTATTAGCTGGGCTTTCTTGTTTTCGTTGGGTTCATCGTCGAGTAAAGCCAGGAGTTCCGTCAAAACGGAATACGCCTCTTCAATTTGGTTCTTCGAAAGTTTTCCTAGTGGCATTTTCTTCAGATCAATTTCTAACTCCCACACGGCCTTGTTCATTTTCTCCACGTCAAAGATAAGGCGAATTAGTTCTTGGATGGCGTTGGGAAGTTTAGATCCAGATCCTACAACCAGTTTTTCTGAAGTTCCATAGTCAATGTCAAGTGGATACATTTTATTAGGAACCTTTGAGGCAGTGTGGCGTAACTCCCACGGAGTTCCTGTTTTTTCTTCGAAAAGCCTTTTGAATTCGGCAACAGCTTCATACTTAGTAACAAAGTGTTCCGTCTTGTTATCACCAATAGTAGTTCCAACACGTCCCCAGCTCCGAAACACATAGTAATCCTTTCCTTCGTCTGACTTTAGAAGTTGAAGCTTGTAAAACGAATTAGATCCTTGAGTAACGACGACGTTTCCGAGAACAGCGTTGAAAGCTCCTTCTTCGTTTTGAAACACGTGTGTGCTGGCTTCAAGATTTGAATCTGGGTCAACAGCTACGCTGCCTTTCACTGTCAGTTTAACTTTCGTGCTCTTTCCAGATGAGAATGTTGAGTCACTATTTCCTACAGCCGCACTTTTGAGTCTTTTTTCAGCAGCGTAAGAATTAATTCTGTCTTGAGGATTTCCACCCCAACTGGCTATGCGGTATTGTTGGATCGTAGAAACTAAACCTCCATATTCCACAGCACTTAAAAAGTCCTCAGATACAACGTGAACATCGTGTTCCTTAGCTTCACGAATTTCCTTGATATTTTTCTCAACATCTTCCTTGGTACTTATAACGCAAGCTGTAGTTTTGTCAATTTGAGAGACAACATTGCCTCCTAATCTCGCTATGCTTTTCTTTAGAGAATCTTTGGAACTATGGAGATTACCAATCAACACTATTTTAGTATCGTCCAATGGTTGTGGCTTTCTCTTGACACCCGAGGTTGATGGCAAATTTTCTGGTGTACTTGGAGTAGGTGCGTTTGTAGGAATGTAACGGTCTTGCTCTATGTATTCGTAGCTGTTTAAGAATGCATATTCCTCTTTTAGGTGATCTGGAATCTGGAAAGGCTTTCTTCTTGGTAGTTTTATTACATTTGTACATTTGCTCCATTCGCTTGCATTTCCAGTACAGTGATAACCATCATTTGAGAAAACCAATTGTCCACCGTCACTATCTGTGCAAGGTTCAAGAGATCCAAACGTCATGATATCGGAAAGTCTATCTAGAATTTCGCTGTTTCCTGAAGGAATTTTTTGGTCGTTATATTTTAATAGTTCCACCATTTCTTTTTTTTAATATTTTTTTCAAGCTCGTCACGATGTTCATAAATTAACTGAGACTGTTCCTCAAGAATTTTTTCTTCGCCCCGATCAAGTAATTCCTCTTTCTTTATCTTATTTGGTGGAGTCACTTCAATTTTCTTTATCTTTTCTTTGATGGCCTTTTGATCTTCAACACAGAGTGTCTTAAATCCTCGTATTTTAGATCCATCTTCAAAAAACTTCAGAGTTTCTCTCGCTTGTACAAACCAATCAACGTGATACCACGCTGGTAGTGGACCAAATCGTCTAGCTTTTGCACTCTGTCTGTCAAGTTTTGAAATGCGAGCTTGATCTTTTACGATTGTTTCTCCACAACCTTTACAAGATGACCGATTACTTTTGGCATATTCAGTTGAGAAGTCTTGAATTTCAATGGAGGAGCTTTTTCTCTTCGTTCCTTTAGATGGGGTATTGCTTGAAGCAGCAGGTGCTGCTTGAGACCCACTCGGAATTTCACTCCTTATTTTCTCTTGATCTCTCCAACGTAAATCCTCAAAGTGTGAGATGTCAGCCTCAGTTGACACTTTAAACTTTTGAGAAAAAGCACCGAAAATGGTACCACTTTGGAATCTTGTTTCCACAATAAGAAATTAATGTTACTCGCGTCATCAGATGCTCAATTTTGATATTTTACCTTTCTATCAAAACTTGACGCCTGAATAATTGCCGCCATTCTTAGCTCATCCTTATCTATGCGCCTTTTACAGCTTTTGCATGATGACCAGCCACTTTTGGCATATTCGGTACGCCACGGTAGACCTCGATCCATCTCTAAATCATACAAAGAGGTTTGAATAAGTTAGCACAGCTTGACTATTTGGTTTACTTTTCTGGTTAATGATGTATTTAAAAACCAAAACGTTATGTACGGGTCTTAGTTGCAGCAGAAGTAAGATGAGACTGGAAGTGAAGAGCTCAAGCATTGGTAGTAGATCCTGGCACTAGTGAACAAATTTGAGGATTTCATGTCGCTTCCATCACTAGAGGGAAAAAATTGGTCGAGTTTCAAAAAATTTCCTACCCATACATGAGGTAGCTCAAGCATATTTCCTAAAGCTACTTCGCAGAGGAGCAACAACCCGGTGTTGTTCTCTCGACTGGCGTGACAGTATTTGGCACTTTCAGAGACCTAAAAGAATCAAATATTTGAAGTTAGCAACCTATAATTTAACTCTTTATTAAAAGGCTATGTGTAGTACCGTATCTGCAAAGTACACTCCTTTTCCAAAGTTGTAACCATTAGAAGGAGCTTCTGGTGGAGCAATACGAAGGCCTTGAGACAAAATGCCCATTAAGTTTGGGGTTCTGGAACCATGCCATAGTAGCTTTCTATTAGGGAATTTTTGGAATTCTCGGTAGCGTTCGCGTTCTCCCTGACGAGTAATTTTAAATATTTGATCGACTTCAAGTTCACAATCACTGTGAAAATCAGCGCCCGTGTTGTTTACGTATGTTAATAATGTCTCGAATTCTTCAGAATCTCTATCTAATACTTCAATTTCAGTTTTCAATTGTTCATAATGTTGATCTATTGGATCTTTGGTCGTTCCACCTTCCTCTTCAACTAACTTGTAACCGATCTCCACTTCAAGAAGGAAATTTGGCATTTCTACCTTGGATTTTATTATCTCAACATTATCCAAAAGAGGGACCCTTTTGGTTCCAAAATCATGAGGTATTAGCGTGAAGAATGTATTGGTGCAAGCTATTAGCTGGGCTTTCTTGTTTTCGTTGGGTTCATCGTCGAGTAAAGCCAGGAGTTCCGTCAAAACGGAATACGCCTCTTCAATTTGGTTCTTCGAAAGTTTTCCTAGTGGCATTTTCTTCAGATCAATTTCTAACTCCCACACGGCCTTGTTCATTTTCTCCACGTCAAAGATAAGGCGAATTAGTTCTTGGATGGCGTTGGGAAGTTTAGATCCAGATCCTACAACCAGTTTTTCTGAAGTTCCATAGTCAATGTCAAGTGGATACATTTTATTAGGAACCTTTGAGGCAGTGTGGCGTAACTCCCACGGAGTTCCTGTTTTTTCTTCGAAAAGCCTTTTGAATTCGGCAACAGCTTCATACTTAGTAACAAAGTGTTCCGTCTTGTTATCACCAATAGTAGTTCCAACACGTCCCCAGCTCCGAAACACATAGTAATCCTTTCCTTCGTCTGACTTTAGAAGTTGAAGCTTGTAAAACGAATTAGATCCTTGAGTAACGACGACGTTTCCGAGAACAGCGTTGAAAGCTCCTTCTTCGTTTTGAAACACGTGTGTGCTGGCTTCAAGATTTGAATCTGGGTCAACAGCTACGCTGCCTTTCACTGTCAGTTTAACTTTCGTGCTCTTTCCAGATGAGAATGTTGAGTCACTATTTCCTACAGCCGCACTTTTGAGTCTTTTTTCAGCAGCGTAAGAATTAATTCTGTCTTGAGGATTTCCACCCCAACTGGCTATGCGGTATTGTTGGATCGTAGAAACTAAACCTCCATATTCCACAGCACTTAAAAAGTCCTCAGATACAACGTGAACATCGTGTTCCTTAGCTTCACGAATTTCCTTGATATTTTTCTCAACATCTTCCTTGGTACTTATAACGCAAGCTGTAGTTTTGTCAATTTGAGAGACAACATTGCCTCCTAATCTCGCTATGCTTTTCTTTAGAGAATCTTTGGAACTATGGAGATTACCAATCAACACTATTTTAGTATCGTCCAATGGTTGTGGCTTTCTCTTGACACCCGAGGTTGATGGCAAATTTTCTGGTGTACTTGGAGTAGGTGCGTTTGTAGGAATGTAACGGTCTTGCTCTATGTATTCGTAGCTGTTTAAGAATGCATATTCCTCTTTTAGGTGATCTGGAATCTGGAAAGGCTTTCTTCTTGGTAGTTTTATTACATTTGTACATTTGCTCCATTCGCTTGCATTTCCAGTACAGTGATAACCATCATTTGAGAAAACCAATTGTCCACCGTCACTATCTGTGCAAGGTTCAAGAGATCCAAACGTCATGATATCGGAAAGTCTATCTAGAATTTCGCTGTTTCCTGAAGGAATTTTTTGGTCGTTATATTTTAATAGTTCCACCATTTCTTTTTTTTAATATTTTTTTCAAGCTCGTCACGATGTTCATAAATTAACTGAGACTGTTCCTCAAGAATTTTTTTCTCGCCCCGATCAAGTAATTCCTCTTTCTTTATCTTATTTGGTGGAGTCACTTCAATTTTCTTTATCTTTTCTTTGATGGCCTTTTGATCTTCAACGCAGAGTGTCTTAAATCCTCGTATTTTAGATCCATCTTCAAAAAACTTCAGAGTTTCTCTCGCTTGTACAAACCAATCAACGTGATACCACGCTGGTAGTGGACCAAATCGTCTAGCTTTTGCACTCTGTCTGTCAAGTTTTGAAATGCGAGCTTGATCTTTTACGATTGTTTCTCCACAACCTTTACAAGATGACCGATTACTTTTGGCATATTCAGTTGAGAAGTCTTGAATTTCAATGGAGGAGCTTTTTCTCTTCGTTCTAGGGCTGTGCGAATACTCGAATTTTCGAATAGTATTCGTTTAATTCGAATCGATTATTCGATTCGACGAATCGAATTTGCCATTTGGAGAAAAACGAGTATTCGAATTAAGAAACGATTATTCGAAAAGAAATTCGAATAACCGATTTACATACGAATACAGTTCCCTTAACCGAATAATCGCTTCCAAGGGGCTAAATTCGAATAGAAAACGAGTATTCGATTGGAAATGGGAGGGACTGTGGTCACATGACATATATGAAGCTGTTTCGTTTATGGAATTTCATTGCCAATGCGCAATTCGCGATGTTTTGTTTTTCTCTCACCAATTACTCAGTCTTAGGAAAAGTTCCATTCTATGTGGAACTACAATATTTTTACGTGTATTTAGGAAACGATTAATTGTTTTGAAAAGAACATCCGTCTGATAAAACCGAGTATTCATATTTTCGAGTATTCTTTTAAAAAACTAGTACTGCTAGGTGTATTTAGAAAACGATTAATCGCTTTGAAACGAATATTCGTCAGGTAAAACCGATTAATCGAAAAAAAACGAGTACTCGAACCAGCATTTTTGATAAACGAGTAATATTCGTTTGAACGAGTACTCGATTCGGATTTCGAATAGGAGATTTACTATTCGATTCGTATTCGATTCGGTTTGAAAAACCACTATTCGCACAGCCCTACTTCGTTCCTTTAGATGGGGTATTGCTTGAAGCAGCAGGTGCTGCTTGAGACCCACTCGGAATTTCACTCCTTATTTTCTCTTGATCTCTCCAACGTAAATCCTCAAAGTGTGAGATGTCAGCCTCAGTTGACACTTTAAACTTTTGAGAAAAAGCACCGAAAATGGTACCACTTTGGAATCTTGTTTCCACAATAAGAAATTAATGTTACTCGCGTCATCAGATGCTCAATTTTGATATTTTACCTTTCTATCAAAACTTGACGCCTGAATAATTGCCGCCATTCTTAGCTCATCCTTATCTATGCGCCTTTTACAGCTTTTGCATGATGACCAGCCACTTTTGGCATATTCGGTACGCCACGGTAGACCTCGATCCATCTCTAAATCATACAAAGAGGTTTGAATAAGTTAGCACAGCTTGACTATTTGGTTTACTTTTCTGGTTAATGATGTATTTAAAAACCAAAACGTTATGTACGGGTCTTAGTTGCAGCAGAAGTAAGATGAGACTGGAAGTGAAGAGCTCAAGCATTGGTAGTAGATCCTGGCACTAGTGAACAAATTTGAGGATTTCATGTCGCTTCCATCACTAGAGGGAAAAAATTGGTCGAGTTTCAAAAAATTTCCTACCCATACATGAGGTAGCTCAAGCATATTTCCTAAAGCTACTTCGCAGAGGAGCAACAACCCGGTGTTGTTCTCTCGACTGGCGTGACAGTATTTGGCACTTTCAGAGACCTAAAAGAATCAAATATTTGAAGTTAGCAACCTATAATTTAACTCTTTATTAAAAGGCTATGTGTAGTACCGTATCTGCAAAGTACACTCCTTTTCCAAAGTTGTAACCATTAGAAGGAGCTTCTGGTGGAGCAATACGAAGGCCTTGAGACAAAATGCCCATTAAGTTTGGGGTTCTGGAACCATGCCATAGTAGCTTTCTATTAGGGAATTTTTGGAATTCTCGGTAGCGTTCGCGTTCTCCCTGACGAGTAATTTTAAATATTTGATCGACTTCAAGTTCACAATCACTGTGAAAATCAGCGCCCGTGTTGTTTACGTATGTTAATAATGTCTCGAATTCTTCAGAATCTCTATCTAATACTTCAATTTCAGTTTTCAATTGTTCATAATGTTGATCTATTGGATCTTTGGTCGTTCCACCTTCCTCTTCAACTAACTTGTAACCGATCTCCACTTCAAGAAGGAAATTTGGCATTTCTACCTTGGATTTTATTATCTCAACATTATCCAAAAGAGGGACCCTTTTGGTTCCAAAATCATGAGGTATTAGCGTGAAGAATGTATTGGTGCAAGCTATTAGCTGGGCTTTCTTGTTTTCGTTGGGTTCATCGTCGAGTAAAGCCAGGAGTTCCGTCAAAACGGAATACGCCTCTTCAATTTGGTTCTTCGAAAGTTTTCCTAGTGGCATTTTCTTCAGATCAATTTCTAACTCCCACACGGCCTTGTTCATTTTCTCCACGTCAAAGATAAGGCGAATTAGTTCTTGGATGGCGTTGGGAAGTTTAGATCCAGATCCTACAACCAGTTTTTCTGAAGTTCCATAGTCAATGTCAAGTGGATACATTTTATTAGGAACCTTTGAGGCAGTGTGGCGTAACTCCCACGGAGTTCCTGTTTTTTCTTCGAAAAGCCTTTTGAATTCGGCAACAGCTTCATACTTAGTAACAAAGTGTTCCGTCTTGTTATCACCAATAGTAGTTCCAACACGTCCCCAGCTCCGAAACACATAGTAATCCTTTCCTTCGTCTGACTTTAGAAGTTGAAGCTTGTAAAACGAATTAGATCCTTGAGTAACGACGACGTTTCCGAGAACAGCGTTGAAAGCTCCTTCTTCGTTTTGAAACACGTGTGTGCTGGCTTCAAGATTTGAATCTGGGTCAACAGCTACGCTGCCTTTCACTGTCAGTTTAACTTTCGTGCTCTTTCCAGATGAGAATGTTGAGTCACTATTTCCTACAGCCGCACTTTTGAGTCTTTTTTCAGCAGCGTAAGAATTAATTCTGTCTTGAGGATTTCCACCCCAACTGGCTATGCGGTATTGTTGGATCGTAGAAACTAAACCTCCATATTCCACAGCACTTAAAAAGTCCTCAGATACAACGTGAACATCGTGTTCCTTAGCTTCACGAATTTCCTTGATATTTTTCTCAACATCTTCCTTGGTACTTATAACGCAAGCTGTAGTTTTGTCAATTTGAGAGACAACATTGCCTCCTAATCTCGCTATGCTTTTCTTTAGAGAATCTTTGGAACTATGGAGATTACCAATCAACACTATTTTAGTATCGTCCAATGGTTGTGGCTTTCTCTTGACACCCGAGGTTGATGGCAAATTTTCTGGTGTACTTGGAGTAGGTGCGTTTGTAGGAATGTAACGGTCTTGCTCTATGTATTCGTAGCTGTTTAAGAATGCATATTCCTCTTTTAGGTGATCTGGAATCTGGAAAGGCTTTCTTCTTGGTAGTTTTATTACATTTGTACATTTGCTCCATTCGCTTGCATTTCCAGTACAGTGATAACCATCATTTGAGAAAACCAATTGTCCACCGTCACTATCTGTGCAAGGTTCAAGAGATCCAAACGTCATGATATCGGAAAGTCTATCTAGAATTTCGCTGTTTCCTGAAGGAATTTTTTGGTCGTTATATTTTAATAGTTCCACCATTTCTTTTTTTAATATTTTTTTCAAGCTCGTCACGATGTTCATAAATTAACTGAGACTGTTCCTCAAGAATTTTCTTCTCGCCCCGATCAAGTAATTCCTCTTTCTTTATCTTATTTGGTGGAGTCACTTCAATTTTCTTTATCTTTTCTTTGATGGCCTTTTGATCTTCAACACAGAGTGTCTTAAATCCTCGTATTTTAGATCCATCTTCAAAAAACTTCAGAGTTTCTCTCGCTTGTACAAACCAATCAACGTGATACCACGCTGGTAGTGGACCAAATCGTCTAGCTTTTGCACTCTGTCTGTCAAGTTTTGAAATGCGAGCTTGATCTTTTACGATTGTTTCTCCACAACCTTTACAAGATGACCGATTACTTTTGGCATATTCAGTTGAGAAGTCTTGAATTTCAATGGAGGAGCTTTTTCTCTTCGTTCTAGGGCTGTGCGAATACTCGAATTTTCGAATAGATTCGTTTAATTCGAATCGATTATTCGATTCGACGACGAATTTGCCATTTGGAGAAAAACGAGTATTCGAGAAACGATTATTCGAAAAGAAATTCGAATAACCGATTTACATACGAATACAGTTCCCTTAACCGAATAATCGCTTCCAAGGCTAAATTCGAATAGAAAACGAGTATTCGATTGGAAATGGGAGGGACTGTGGTCACATGACATATATGAAGCTGTTTCGTTTATGGATGCCAATGCGCAATTCGCGATGTTTTGTTTTTCTCACCAATACTCAGTCTTAGAAAAGTTCCATTCTATGTGGAACTACAATATTTTACGTGTATTTAGGAAACGATTAATTGTTTTGAAAAGAACATCCGTCTGATAAAACCGAGTATTCATATTTTCGAGTATTCTTTTAAAAAACTAGTACTGCTAGGTGTATTTAGAAAACGATTAATCGCTTTGAAACGAATATTCGTCAGGTAAAACCGATTAATCGAAAAAAAACGAGTACTCGAACCAGCATTTTTGATAAACGAGTAATATTCGTTTGAACGAGTACTCGATTCGGATTTCGAATAGGAGATTTACTATTCGATTCGTATTCGATTCGGTTTGAAAAACCACTATTCGCACAGCCCTACTTCGTTCCTTTAGATGGGGTATTGCTTGAAGCAGCAGGTGCTGCTTGAGACCCACTCGGAATTTCACTCCTTATTTTCTCTTGATCTCTCCAACGTAAATCCTCAAAGTGTGAGATGTCAGCCTCAGTTGACACTTTAAACTTTTGAGAAAAAGCACCGAAAATGGTACCACTTTGGAATCTTGTTTCCACAATAAGAAATTAATGTTACTCGCGTCATCAGATGCTCAATTTTGATATTTTACCTTTCTATCAAAACTTGACGCCTGAATAATTGCCGCCATTCTTAGCTCATCCTTATCTATGCGCCTTTTACAGCTTTTGCATGATGACCAGCCACTTTTGGCATATTCGGTACGCCACGGTAGACCTCGATCCATCTCTAAATCATACAAAGAGGTTTGAATAAGTTAGCACAGCTTGACTATTTGGTTTACTTTTCTGGTTAATGATGTATTTAAAAACCAAAACGTTATGTACGGGTCTTAGTTGCAGCAGAAGTAAGATGAGACTGGAAGTGAAGAGCTCAAGCATTGGTAGTAGATCCTGGCACTAGTGAACAAATTTGAGGATTTCATGTCGCTTCCATCACTAGAGGGAAAAAATTGGTCGAGTTTCAAAAAATTTCCTACCCATACATGAGGTAGCTCAAGCATATTTCCTAAAGCTACTTCGCAGAGGAGCAACAACCCGGTGTTGTTCTCTCGACTGGCGTGACAGTATTTGGCACTTTCAGAGACCTAAAAGAATCAAATATTTGAAGTTAGCAACCTATAATTTAACTCTTTATTAAAAGGCTATGTGTAGTACCGTATCTGCAAAGTACACTCCTTTTCCAAAGTTGTAACCATTAGAAGGAGCTTCTGGTGGAGCAATACGAAGGCCTTGAGACAAAATGCCCATTAAGTTTGGGGTTCTGGAACCATGCCATAGTAGCTTTCTATTAGGGAATTTTTGGAATTCTCGGTAGCGTTCGCGTTCTCCCTGACGAGTAATTTTAAATATTTGATCGACTTCAAGTTCACAATCACTGTGAAAATCAGCGCCCGTGTTGTTTACGTATGTTAATAATGTCTCGAATTCTTCAGAATCTCTATCTAATACTTCAATTTCAGTTTTCAATTGTTCATAATGTTGATCTATTGGATCTTTGGTCGTTCCACCTTCCTCTTCAACTAACTTGTAACCGATCTCCACTTCAAGAAGGAAATTTGGCATTTCTACCTTGGATTTTATTATCTCAACATTATCCAAAAGAGGGACCCTTTTGGTTCCAAAATCATGAGGTATTAGCGTGAAGAATGTATTGGTGCAAGCTATTAGCTGGGCTTTCTTGTTTTCGTTGGGTTCATCGTCGAGTAAAGCCAGGAGTTCCGTCAAAACGGAATACGCCTCTTCAATTTGGTTCTTCGAAAGTTTTCCTAGTGGCATTTTCTTCAGATCAATTTCTAACTCCCACACGGCCTTGTTCATTTTCTCCACGTCAAAGATAAGGCGAATTAGTTCTTGGATGGCGTTGGGAAGTTTAGATCCAGATCCTACAACCAGTTTTTCTGAAGTTCCATAGTCAATGTCAAGTGGATACATTTTATTAGGAACCTTTGAGGCAGTGTGGCGTAACTCCCACGGAGTTCCTGTTTTTTCTTCGAAAAGCCTTTTGAATTCGGCAACAGCTTCATACTTAGTAACAAAGTGTTCCGTCTTGTTATCACCAATAGTAGTTCCAACACGTCCCCAGCTCCGAAACACATAGTAATCCTTTCCTTCGTCTGACTTTAGAAGTTGAAGCTTGTAAAACGAATTAGATCCTTGAGTAACGACGACGTTTCCGAGAACAGCGTTGAAAGCTCCTTCTTCGTTTTGAAACACGTGTGTGCTGGCTTCAAGATTTGAATCTGGGTCAACAGCTACGCTGCCTTTCACTGTCAGTTTAACTTTCGTGCTCTTTCCAGATGAGAATGTTGAGTCACTATTTCCTACAGCCGCACTTTTGAGTCTTTTTTCAGCAGCGTAAGAATTAATTCTGTCTTGAGGATTTCCACCCCAACTGGCTATGCGGTATTGTTGGATCGTAGAAACTAAACCTCCATATTCCACAGCACTTAAAAAGTCCTCAGATACAACGTGAACATCGTGTTCCTTAGCTTCACGAATTTCCTTGATATTTTTCTCAACATCTTCCTTGGTACTTATAACGCAAGCTGTAGTTTTGTCAATTTGAGAGACAACATTGCCTCCTAATCTCGCTATGCTTTTCTTTAGAGAATCTTTGGAACTATGGAGATTACCAATCAACACTATTTTAGTATCGTCCAATGGTTGTGGCTTTCTCTTGACACCCGAGGTTGATGGCAAATTTTCTGGTGTACTTGGAGTAGGTGCGTTTGTAGGAATGTAACGGTCTTGCTCTATGTATTCGTAGCTGTTTAAGAATGCATATTCCTCTTTTAGGTGATCTGGAATCTGGAAAGGCTTTCTTCTTGGTAGTTTTATTACATTTGTACATTTGCTCCATTCGCTTGCATTTCCAGTACAGTGATAACCATCATTTGAGAAAACCAATTGTCCACCGTCACTATCTGTGCAAGGTTCAAGAGATCCAAACGTCATGATATCGGAAAGTCTATCTAGAATTTCGCTGTTTCCTGAAGGAATTTTTTGGTCGTTATATTTTAATAGTTCCACCATTTCTTTTTTTTAATATTTTTTTCAAGCTCGTCACGATGTTCATAAATTAACTGAGACTGTTCCTCAAGAATTTTCTTCTCGCCCCGATCAAGTAATTCCTCTTTCTTTATCTTATTTGGTGGAGTCACTTCAATTTTCTTTATCTTTTCTTTGATGGCCTTTTGATCTTCAACACAGAGTGTCTTAAATCCTCGTATTTTAGATCCATCTTCAAAAAACTTCAGAGTTTCTCTCGCTTGTACAAACCAATCAACGTGATACCACGCTGGTAGTGGACCAAATCGTCTAGCTTTTGCACTCTGTCTGTCAAGTTTTGAAATGCGAGCTTGATCTTTTACGATTGTTTCTCCACAACCTTTACAAGATGACCGATTACTTTTGGCATATTCAGTTGAGAAGTCTTGAATTTCAATGGAGGAGCTTTTTCTCTTCGTTCCTTTAGATGGGGTATTGCTTGAAGCAGCAGGTGCTGCTTGAGACCCACTCGGAATTTCACTCCTTATTTTCTCTTGATCTCTCCAACGTAAATCCTCAAAGTGTGAGATGTCAGCCTCAGTTGACACTTTAAACTTTTGAGAAAAAGCACCGAAAATGGTACCACTTTGGAATCTTGTTTCCACAATAAGAAATTAATGTTACTCGCGTCATCAGATGCTCAATTTTGATATTTTACCTTTCTATCAAAACTTGACGCCTGAATAATTGCCGCCATTCTTAGCTCATCCTTATCTATGCGCCTTTTACAGCTTTTGCATGATGACCAGCCACTTTTGGCATATTCGGTACGCCACGGTAGACCTCGATCCATCTCTAAATCATACAAAGAGGTTTGAATAAGTTAGCACAGCTTGACTATTTGGTTTACTTTTCTGGTTAATGATGTATTTAAAAACCAAAACGTTATGTACGGGTCTTAGTTGCAGCAGAAGTAAGATGAGACTGGAAGTGAAGAGCTCAAGCATTGGTAGTAGATCCTGGCACTAGTGAACAAATTTGAGGATTTCATGTCGCTTCCATCACTAGAGGGAAAAAATTGGTCGAGTTTCAAAAATTTCCTACCCATACATGAGGTAGCTCAAGCATATTTCCTAAAGCTACTTCGCAGAGGAGCAACAACCCGGTGTTGTTCTCTCGACTGGCGTGACAGTATTTGGCACTTTCAGAGACCTAAAAGAATCAAATATTTGAAGTTAGCAACCTATAATTTAACTCTTTATTAAAAGGCTATGTGTAGTACCGTATCTGCAAAGTACACTCCTTTTCCAAAGTTGTAACCATTAGAAGGAGCTTCTGGTGGAGCAATACGAAGGCCTTGAGACAAAATGCCCATTAAGTTTGGGGTTCTGGAACCATGCCATAGTAGCTTTCTATTAGGGAATTTTTGGAATTCTCGGTAGCGTTCGCGTTCTCCCTGACGAGTAATTTTAAATATTTGATCGACTTCAAGTTCACAATCACTGTGAAAATCAGCGCCCGTGTTGTTTACGTATGTTAATAATGTCTCGAATTCTTCAGAATCTCTATCTAATACTTCAATTTCAGTTTTCAATTGTTCATAATGTTGATCTATTGGATCTTTGGTCGTTCCACCTTCCTCTTCAACTAACTTGTAACCGATCTCCACTTCAAGAAGGAAATTTGGCATTTCTACCTTGGATTTTATTATCTCAACATTATCCAAAAGAGGGACCCTTTTGGTTCCAAAATCATGAGGTATTAGCGTGAAGAATGTATTGGTGCAAGCTATTAGCTGGGCTTTCTTGTTTTCGTTGGGTTCATCGTCGAGTAAAGCCAGGAGTTCCGTCAAAACGGAATACGCCTCTTCAATTTGGTTCTTCGAAAGTTTTCCTAGTGGCATTTTCTTCAGATCAATTTCTAACTCCCACACGGCCTTGTTCATTTTCTCCACGTCAAAGATAAGGCGAATTAGTTCTTGGATGGCGTTGGGAAGTTTAGATCCAGATCCTACAACCAGTTTTTCTGAAGTTCCATAGTCAATGTCAAGTGGATACATTTTATTAGGAACCTTTGAGGCAGTGTGGCGTAACTCCCACGGAGTTCCTGTTTTTTCTTCGAAAAGCCTTTTGAATTCGGCAACAGCTTCATACTTAGTAACAAAGTGTTCCGTCTTGTTATCACCAATAGTAGTTCCAACACGTCCCCAGCTCCGAAACACATAGTAATCCTTTCCTTCGTCTGACTTTAGAAGTTGAAGCTTGTAAAACGAATTAGATCCTTGAGTAACGACGACGTTTCCGAGAACAGCGTTGAAAGCTCCTTCTTCGTTTTGAAACACGTGTGTGCTGGCTTCAAGATTTGAATCTGGGTCAACAGCTACGCTGCCTTTCACTGTCAGTTTAACTTTCGTGCTCTTTCCAGATGAGAATGTTGAGTCACTATTTCCTTCAGCCGCACTTTTGAGTCTTTTTTCAGCAGCGTAAGAATTAATTCTGTCTTGAGGATTTCCACCCCAACTGGCTATGCGGTATTGTTGGATCGTAGAAACTAAACCTCCATATTCCACAGCACTTAAAAAGTCCTCAGATACAACGTGAACATCGTGTTCCTTAGCTTCACGAATTTCCTTGATATTTTTCTCAACATCTTCCTTGGTACTTATAACGCAAGCTGTAGTTTTGTCAATTTGAGAGACAACATTGCCTCCTAATCTCGCTATGCTTTTCTTTAGAGAATCTTTGGAACTATGGAGATTACCAATCAACACTATTTTATTATCGTCCAATGGTTGTGGCTTTCTCTTGACACCCGAGGTTGATGGCAAATTTTCTGGTGTACTTGGAGTAGGTGCGTTTGTAGGAATGTAACGGTCTTGCTCTATGTATTCGTAGCTGTTTAAGAATGCATATTCCTCTTTTAGGTGATCTGGAATCTGGAAAGGCTTTCTTCTTGGTAGTTTTATTACATTTGTACATTTGCTCCATTCGCTTGCATTTCCAGTACAGTGATAACCATCATTTGAGAAAACCAATTGTCCACCGTCACTATCTGTGCAAGGTTCAAGAGATCCAAACGTCATGATATCGGAAAGTCTATCTAGAATTTCGCTGTTTCCTGAAGGAATTTTTTGGTCGTTATATTTTAATAGTTCCACCATTTCTTTTTTTTAATATTTTTTTCAAGCTCGTCACGATGTTCATAAATTAACTGAGACTGTTCCTCAAGAATTTTCTTCTCGCCCCGATCAAGTAATTCCTCTTTCTTTATCTTATTTGGTGGAGTCACTTCAATTTTCTTTATCTTTTCTTTGATGGCCTTTTGATCTTCAACACAGAGTGTCTTAAATCCTCGTATTTTAGATCCATCTTCAAAAAACTTCAGAGTTTCTCTCGCTTGTACCAACCAATCAACGTGATACCACGCTGGTAGTGGACCAAATCGTCTAGCTTTTGCACTCTGTCTGTCAAGTTTTGAAATGCGAGCTTGATCTTTTACGATTGTTTCAGTAGTATATCCCCCCACTTCGTACCTCCGTAGGTGTAGAATGTAGGTGTAGAATGTAGGTCAAGGTCACCAGTGTAGGTCAATGACCTATGACGTAATGAGTGACGTAATCAACGACCCCTCGCCGCCGGGGAAGCCCCTCACGGGGAAACCCGCGCGCCCCCTCGCGGGAAAATACCGCGCGCCGCCTCGCGGGAAAACCGCGAAATTTGAAAACCGCGCGCAAACTCGCGGTGAGTCTGCGCATGCGTATGACGGTCTCTTCAACTGTATCTGTGACGTCATTGGCGAGAAAACACCGTGCGCCGTCTATTGGGAAACTCCTCTCTTCTACAACTGTATCTGTGACGTCATTGATAAGAGAGATAGCTTTAAACGTACATTGACAAGGGTTAAATCTTCTACAACTGTATCTGTGACGTCATTAATAAGAGACGAGAATGGATAGCTTGAAACGTACATTGACAAGGGTTAAATCTTCTACAATTGTGACGTCATTGATAAGAGACGAAGATGAATGGATAGCTTTAAACGTACATTGACAAGGGTTAAATAGAAAATCTTTCATTGAGAAAGTGTAATTATGGAAAATAAGTTAAGCCGAGTGTATTATAACAGTGAAAGTCCTCTCAGTTACGGTAGCGTAAAGAAATTGAAACAAGGAGTGAAAAATGTTTCGAAGAAAAAATTAAGACTTGGCTTCAGTCTCAGCCAACATATACCATTCACAAAGCAAGGAGGATATACTTTCCAAGAAATCGTACTTACGTTACAACAGTCAGTGAAGTATTTCAGTGCGACTTGATCGATCTACGAAATCTTAAGAAATAATAAAGGGTTTCAATATATTCTAACTATTATTGATATCCTCTCAAAATATGCTTGGAGTCTTCCTTTGAAAAATAAAACTAGTAAAGAGGTTTTGAAAGCTTTACGGATAGTTATTAAAGAAAGCCGTTACGAATTAATGTTGATCAAGGTAGTGAATTTTTATCAAAATTGTTTAAAGATTATTTAAGAAAAGAGGGAATAAGTTTTTATACTAGTGTAGGTGCAACTAAATGTGGAGTAATTGAAAGGTTTAATAGAACTTTAAAGGATAAAATCTTCAAGTTGTTAACTAGAACGAAGAAAATAAATTACATTGATGCCTTACCAAAAATAATGAAATTCTACAATACAACTGTACATTCAAGTACTGGTTTCGCTCTTATTGATGTCAATGAGAAGAAATTCCACCACAGAATTTGTATTAGTCTTAGACGTCGATATGATGCCCAACGATAACCTCCACGAAATGTTCCTGGAGTATGCCTGAGAAAATAGGCTCTTTCTCGAATCTCGAAAAGATGATAAAACTGTTTACGTTGTACCCGCATTCGAAATGAAAGAAATAGCCCAAATACCCAAGGATAAAACGGACAACGTTTGGAAATGATGGACGCCCACCTCTTTTACATTGAGCTTTGTTGGAAATGTCAGAAACATATTGACTACGAAGCCTGGTATAGAGAACCAATGACTAATAAGTTAGCTGTCATTTTTGAAGTCTTGTGGAGAGATCCTTGGGAACCTTTCTTCTTCAGCAGAAATTCAGCGCCTTATCATGATGAATGGTTTAGACAATATGGCTTTAATTTAAAGTCAAGTAAGACCAAGATACCACCGTGTCTAGAAAGAAGAAACCATCGATAATTAACCCATTGATTAATATCTTTGCAGGTTTGCGAATTACACGTTGTAGGATACAAATTTTCAGTTTTAAATAACGCTTTTGTCATCCATTATGGCCTGAAAATGGCCAACTCATTCCATAAAGAAAAGGATACCGATCAAGAAAAGAACCGTATCTTATTTCGACAGTTTAAAACTGAACTAAAGGAAAAATATCCAGACTCCTCCAGGAGGTGCTACTGATCTCGAAGCTTCCATTTACATGAAAAAAAAAGCAGTAATTTATCAGGTTAGTTTTAAAGAGTAAGTAAAAAGAAAATCAAATCTACCTTCCATTGTGTATAAAAACACTGGTCCCGGAAGCTTTGGAACAGATTTTGGCTGTTATGAAAAAACTGTCTCCATTGAGGAACTCTATTTAGATAATATAGGAGTTAATGGTGTGTATTCGTACAAGTTATTCTTATAATGACGTTATTTAATGTAAAGATTTGTATTTTAAAATAGGGATTTTTGCTCATAAACTTGCATTGGTTTTGATAAGTAATCCAAATGTACCTTTTCATACTTTGGACCTATCAAATAACCTAAAAGAAGATAAAGGTAATATATTTACTAACGAAAAAGAAATATCAAAGACAAATTAATAACAACAATAGCTCTTCATTGTATTTCTTAATGAAATATCTCTTGTTTGTAAAGAAAAACAGAAATAAATGTTACCAATAAACTTGTGGTGAACTTTTTATGAGGATATTATTTCTGCATTTTTCATAATAGCGCTGAACTGCCTATCTGTACGAGGTTGCATTCAGGGTTCGTACAAACCTGGGAAACTGGGAAAACTTTCAAAAATTCAGTGTTTTTTCTTCTTGGCTGTCTAGTGTAAACATGTTTTACTGTGCTTTGGTGTGTTTTATTGTAGTTTTGTTGTGGTATAGTGTAGTTTAAGAGTGTTTTATTGTACTTTTATTGTGTTTTATTGTAGTTTTATTGTACCTTAGTGTATTTTTTTGTGTTTTACTGTGTTTTATTGTAGTTTTTTTTGTATTTTATTGTAGTTTTATTGTACCTTTAGTGTATTTTATTGTGTTTTTTATTGTACCTTAGTGTATTTTATTATGGTATAGTGTAGTTTTAGAGTGTTTTATTGTACTTTTATTGTACTTTTAGTTTGTTTCACTGTGTTTTGGTTTGGTTTTATTGCGTTTTACTGTGTTTTTGGTGTGTTTTTATTGTGGTTTTAGTGTGTTTTGGTGTGTTTTTATTGTAGTTTTAGTGTATTTCAGTGTATTTTGTTGTAATTTAAGTTATTTGTCATAAATTCACAAAGTTTCTGTAAGACTCAATATCATATTGATCATAATAATACGTGGAACAAAGTATTTAGTTTATTATTAGTTTATTTAGTTTATTATTAGTTTATTATTTTATTAGTTTATTTAGTTATTATTAATTATTATTAGTTTATTATTAGTTTTTTAGTTTATTATTATTATTATTAGTTTATTATTCATTTTAGTTATTATTATTATTAGTTTCCTTAGTTTATTATTATTATTTATATATATTGTGCCTTTATAACATTAA
>JAEQBA010000092.1:0-42527 GCA_019434445.1 Phalangium opilio | reverse complement strand
ATTTATGCTAATAATTAGTTTAATTTTTAATGATAGGAAAATTACGTTAAATTAATGGAGTTACAAAGAGATTTGACTGGACTAGATAACTTAATAATTCCAGGAAGGGTAATTAATTAATTAATTCACGTTTTTATTAGTTTAATTACTATTTAATATTATTAATCTAACTATAATTAAGCTTTAATTCCTCAGGAATTTCTTAGGGAAGGATGTCTTCAAAAATTATCCCGAAAGGGATACCAACAACGAATGTTTTTCCTATTTTCCGATGTTTTATTATACACTAGTAGAGCGTCAACTCCTCAGCTCCAATTTAAAGTTCACGGTCAGCTACCTCTTCAAGGGGTCATGGTTGAAGCTACCGAACCCAAAATGGGTGTTAGCTATTGTTTCACCATTTACGGAGGGAATAGAGCGTTAATGGTAGCTTCCACTTCGGAAAATGAACGAATAAAGTGGTTAGATGATTTAACAGAAGCTGTAACAATTGCCCGTGACCCCAAAGATGAAAGATTCATGTATTCTAGTCTACATTCATGCAGTAAGTGTATTTCTTTTCATAGTTTATGACGTGTTAAGTGTAAATTGGCGGGATATTTTGGTTTCCTTCCCTGGGAAAAATATTTTAAGGAAAATTAAAGGAATGGGTTGTTTTGGGGGGTTAAAAAGGTTCGTCAGACGAGTTAGCGGATAAAATTGAAAGCCCCCAGTCTCCTTATAAGGAAGGACTTTCACCAAGTAGTGGTTTAACACCCAGTGGTGGTGGGTTCAAGAAAAACACTTGCAACATCGTTCCAATACCACAGTTCATGTTTGTTGGCATCGGAACGCCAGTGTTGGAAGGAAAGATTATCAAATGGCAATGCTTGTAAGACGCAATGTTTTATTTACTTTATCTAATATGATTTTATGTTCATTTACTGATAATTGTTCTCAGAATTACTTAAGCGGCTATTTACTTCGAAAGTTTAAGAATAGTAGTGGGTGGCAAAGTTGTGGGTCGTATTCACTAACTTTTGCTTATTCTTCTACAAGTCTTATCAGGTAAGATTTGAATCCTACCTTAAGCCTAATTATAGTTAATAACTAAGCCTATTTAATGTTTTAGGCCTATTATTGATTAATTTCAAAGAGATTTAAATTTTTGAACAAATTGATAAGCTTAATTAATAATTATCTAGTTGGGGAACTTTGTGATAACACCGCAAACTCAAAACGATAGTTTTATGGTTAGGCCTACAATTCAAAAAAAGGTTTAAATTTTAAAAAATAATGTTTGTTAAGCCTAATTAATAATTATGTAGTCCTTAACACTTAAACACTACAATTTTAGATTATCTAAATTAAGTATAATGTAGTTTTTACTGATTTTAGTTCAAAAAGTTTTTAAGCCTTGGCCTACAATTGAAAAAAGGTTTAAATTTTAAAAAATGTTTGTTAAGCCTAATTAATAATTATGTAGTTCTTAACACTTAAACACTACAATTTTAGATTATCTAAATTAAGCATAATGTAGTTTTTACTGGTTTAAGTTCAAAACATTGTTAAGCCTTGGCCTAATTATGTAGTTGTTTTTTAGGCGTAAATAATGGGTTTAAAGATGTGCCATATTAAAATACAAATTATCGCTTTTTTAGGATGACTTCCCATTAGCTAGTTTGCCATTATTGGGCTATTCTGTAAGCACACCGCAAGAGCAAGATAATATCAGCAAAGAATTTGTCTTCAAATTGCAGTTTAAAAATCATGTTTATTTCTTCCGTGCTGAGAGTGATTACACTTTTAGTCGTTGGGTTGAGGTTATTAGTAGCGCTACTTTACATCATCAATAATTAACACACAAACACGCCAAAAATGAGTCGTTATTAAGGGATGTAAAAGTAAAAATAAAGGTGCTTCCAGTAGGGTACTTGTTTTTGAGAAAGGTTATTTAATCATCTGATGAAATAAACATTAAACATATCGTGGAATATTTTTAACGCGGCACAAGTTAAAAGAGTATAACACTGGGCGCAAGATTTTTACTAAAAATTATAGCAATATATTAAAATTTGTATAAAAAAAATTTAAAATACTAAAAAAAAATAAAATAAAAAAAACACTAATAGATTTATTAGGGTGATTTTTAAGGGTAGAATTAATTACAATTAATTATTTTTCAATCCACAATTAATTATCAGTATTTGTGTGGCATTTTTTTTCTTATTAACTATTTTTTTCAGCATAGCATTTTGTGGCTAGTTTATAAATATTTTCTTTAATAATTTGGACCAAACTTTCAAGGTTTTAAAAATATTTTTTGTCTCCGTTTGTGTAGCTCTCTAAGACATTTAAATTTAATTGCCAATTAGCCTTATTCCTTATCAGCGCCACCTACCCATAGCGGCGACTTTGAGAACTACTGTAAGCGGCAAGCCAATCAGATGTCGCTAAAATCTGGTGACGTCACTGACTGGCACTCTCGGGTCTTACCAAAAATGACGTCACCAGATTTTAGCGACATCTGATTGGCTTGCCGCTTACAGTAGTTCTCAAAGTCACCGCTATGGGTAGATGGCGCTGATCAGGAATAAGGCTAATTAAAAGAGCTTCCGTAGAAAGTAGAAATACAGTATTTTAAATCACTTTTTAATTAATAATAATATACACCCTGTTTTCCAAAAAAAAAACATCTCCTTATAAATTTAAATATTGTTAAAACTATAGCAATGTTCCTCTAATGAAAAAAATTTCCATATATTATTTTTAATATATACCAGAAGTAAATGAACCGAAGTTACCGGAGTCCTATTGTTTATTCATTAAGCACAAGTTCCTCACAAACCCCCATATTTCAACCCGACGATAGTCTCGCTCCTCTACTCTTTCGAGTCACAAAAATTTTGAAAACGCCACCAAGCGGCCAATGTTCGAGTAACCGGATTTTCCGGGAATTAGTTAGAGTTTTTAAAAATGGCGACTTCTTAGGGATTTGAGGTTTACACTCTTTGATCAACTTTTCGAGTAGGATAAGAAGACTTTTAACATACTTTTGTCCAATGTCTGACTTTAGAATTTCAATAAATCTTTCCCGTCTTGAAGTCACAAATGGTCGATTAATATTTGAAAGGTATTTCAAAAGATCATCCGTAATGTTTTCATCCATTATCGAACGTAAGCCTAGGGCCTAGGCTCCTAAGATAGAAGCAGACGCCTATTTCTGAAACAACGACTATTTATTCATACTAACGATATTGCGCGGATTTGTAACCAAGCTGTAACTATGGTCTTTGGTGCCAGCGTTAAATTTCGAGACGATTCAGGTAGAGGTACAGCTACCTTGATTTTTACTACCCCCACGTTATGGAAAACGCATTATACAAATTTTGCCCTCTCCGGTAACTTCGGTTCATTTACTTCTGTATATACCTAATACAAAAAAAATATAATAGTTAAAAACCTGTTAATTAAAACAGAAAAAAAAGTCCCTTAAATTTTATATAAAAAATAAATTTAAATGCATTTTCCAACAGCTAATTATCATAATTTATGCCCAAGCTATATTGAATATATGCATTACAAAATTTACAAACTATCTTTATAGTGAAATTATATTGTTTGTAGTCACATAATGTATACCGGTTTACTAAAAATCATTTAATTATATCGTTCGTATTTTTATTTCAAGCCTAAATTAATTAATTTTAATCGTCGTAGTTGAAAGAATTTGAATTTTATTTCCCAACGGCTTTGTAGGGGCGCTTGTAGTACCTTGCAACTTTTCGCGGGTAAAATCAGAGTTGTAGACATAGTACTGAAACCTCTTCTATGACGTCATAATAGGGAAATTACCTATGGTCTCCAAACTCTTCTGACGTCAGCTATATATATATCTATACTCGGTCGTATTGACTCTGAGTCGGGTTCTCCTCTCCTCTTTTGGGGAGCAAGTGGTAGTTTTGGAGGTCCCCCGTTTTTTTACGAAATGGATAAAAAATCGCTAAAATTAAGAGTTATCCTAATTAATTAATGTGCGCCAAAGGATAAAAAATGCGCGCGTGTAAAAATTTCGTCAAGATATGTGTTTATTATCAGTTTTTTGGTGTTCTTGGAAAATAGTGCTTCTGGTTTACCAGCGCGAAATTCAGGCGCCAATTTTTTAAGCCAGTGCGCGGTCAGCCGCCGGTGCAATAAAAAATCAAGTCAACACAGCGGGCCTTGGAACTTCAAACTTCAATACAATCATGATCAACTGCTGTAATGTAAGTGTTTTATTTTTTAACATTTTTATTATTTAGCCTATTATAGGAATATATTTGTGTAGTAGTACCCTATTAGTTCGTCAGATAGTATGAGGGGGTGGGAAGCCATTTGCCCGGGCTTGTCAGTTGTCAGAGTTGGGTTACAGGTTTGTTTTGACTAAGGCTAAGTAAAAGAAACTTTTGCCGCCAAAATCCAAATTTGCGTAATATACTAATGTAATTTATTAAGTTTTTATTAAACTTAATTAGATCATCGTAAAAATTCAATATTTAACGTAAAATAACATTATTAGGTTGAAAAGTAATTAAATTTAGTTTTAATTTAAATTAACAGTTAAGCTTAAATCGCCTCATAGGTGGCGCTCAAAAGTGTAATTTAAATTTATTTTTTGTTTCTCCCCGCATTAAATAGATGGCGCTATGGGTTTTATAATTTGCTTTTAGTTTCTCCCAGAATGTAATAGATGGCGCTATGGGTTTTAAGTTTTTTTGGTTTTGGTGGGGATGGGAGGGGGTAAATGAACTTTTAAAAAACACTTTGAAGTATTTTAAAATATTAATTATATGCAAATCATTTGCAAAAAGACTATAAATTAGGAAACAGGTGAAAACATGATCAAAATCCTCGTATTAGGTCGCAATAATACGCGTAAAATTCGTACACTATTTCGAAAAACGGGCGAAACTTATTATAAAATTGGGCAATTGTGTTCTTTCTTCTTTAAGTTTTTTATCAACCCCTTTCTTTAGCATCCCAAATCGTGAAATTGGTTATAACGTGACCAGTTGATTGAAATGACCTAAGCAGGTGTTTTTACATAAAAATAGCGACCCTTTTTATAAAAGTAAATTTTTCACGGTGCAATTTACGAAAAATCGTGTTGAAAATTTTCAAGTAAAAATTAATTGGCGATGTTGTTCAAAGAAAATAAAATAGCTCTTGGTCATGCGCCGTCTATCCTACAGCTATTACGTCACACCCTCGTAACGTAAAAGGCTCCTTTATACCATATTGGTAAGGGAGCATTTTCTCCCAAAACAGTACCACGCCCCCCTAAATAACTTTTTACATGCACCGATAATGATAGAAAAATATGGCGTCGAAAATGCTAAAGCTAGGGTTTAATTATAAAGTATTTATGTTTTAAAATGTATTAGTTAGGGTGTTAGGTTAGCCTTGTTTATATTTACTCCAGATGCACGCGTCAGGTAAGAGCCGAATATCGACATTATTTACAGTACCTGATTTTTCGAGGAGAAAATATGCCTTCCCCAACTTCTAATTTTGTCTAAAAAATACCGTTCTCTACCTTAAATAAATACGCCAAGACTTCCGTCGTTAGTAACGTTAAGAATTTTACAGATAATCTAAATTTAGGTTGTGAGGGTGGATTGCGTTCTCTCTCTCAGTCTCTCTTAGATCTTGCACTCTCGGTCTCCGTCCTTGGTCCACCGAGGCTTAGAGAGTGTGTCGTGTGCTAGCTTTGCCGCAATGCTTTGCTTACAGTACGAGCTCTTAACTCTCTTCGATTGGCTTCGATGGCCTTTGGGGATGAATTTCGGAGTTAAGGCTTAAGTATTTACTTTTCCTAACCCCCCCCCCGCTCTTCACTACATTTATTTTGCGCATGACAGTAAATTTCTTGAAGATCTAGGCCTATTTTTGTTTAATTTAATGTTTTACATATTAATTAGTAAAGATTTGATTTACAACCTGAATTTTGAATATTATCCTCTGAGCCAAATAGTAAGTAGGCCTAAAGTTATTTAGTTTTTAAATTAATGCCATAACTTTAGGCTTAGTTTTTTGTGAGCTAATCTCTGTACCTGACTGACTCGGGTCTACAGACTTTAAGGAACTAAAAATAAAGAGACAGTAAACTTTAAAATTCACTGGGAAAACTTTTATCTCTATTTTGCAAGTCCAGACTTGCTAAAGTTTGTTTTTCTAAAGTCCCGGTGTACTGCTTGCTTGAAATACGACTAGTTCTCTTTAAAATAATATAAAAATTGCTGTTTTACAAGACTCATGACCGTTTTGCAGCTTTTCAAAAGTAGATAAGAGAATGTTACTCCGCGACCTTTTTTTTATTATTTATTTACTTGGACGCAAAACTGAAAAACGGACTGCCGGACTTTTTTTTTTTAACTTAAAAACTCTCTGAAGTTTATGATCATGTTTCTGGGTTTAGTTCGCACTTAGTTGTGTGGTTTTTTTATCATGTTAATCTGCTTTATTGATCCATTTTCTCGCGTGAGATTTTTCGACTTAAAGTTTCTCGGTAGATGGCCAACATGGGGTTATAAAACTGCATCGTTTGCCTTATTTTTTGCGCTCTTAGAGCAAAAACCCTAAAGCTCAAATTTAATCTGAACGCGAGCCGCCGTGACTTCCATGTCAATGCAAGAAATGAAAAAAAAAATATTAGTAAAGAATTGGCATCTCTTACAAACTCCTCATAGATCGTTTTATAATGGACGGTAGAGAGGTGTCAATACCCAATTCTTAAATACGCGCTTAAATTATTAAAGTTACTGCTTTGCCACGGGTCAAGGACCACCTGGAAAAGTCACGGAGTTTTAAAATAGGCCTAAAAGATGAAGGGAAAGTTCGTTTAACTTCAAAATATCATTAGAATAGTTTCATGGAAAATTCGAGGAACTTCATGGCATCGTATAATAAATTTTAAAAGTTGTATTATAATCCATAATCGATATTCTTTAAGATAAATTGAATAAATTCCATAAAAGTATCCTTAATCTCTTTTTACAATGGGTCAACAACAATAGCCTGAACGGTATATACCCCTTTGAAGTCGATATTAAATTTAATAATCCAGAGGTTTAAAAATATAGGGACAAAGAGAGCCTCGCCAAATCGGCGCTGACGACAACTTCATTTGCATAACGGTCTGTCTATCTCTCGTCCTCACCCCCTTTTTTTTCTTCTTCTTTTTTGATTACAATTTTTTTTTGTGGCCGTCGCGTGGCGCTGTTCCTAGAGAAACTCGATGGCTTAGCTCGCGCCAAAACGTCGCGTTTCGGAAAACCTTCCCGTTTCCATAGTAACTAACCAATTTTCTCCACTGGCACCAACTCGGGGTCCGAGCCCGGGGAAAACTCGACGTTGATTGGATGAAATGGGAATAAAAAAAATTGGAAAGAACAATTTAAAAAAGAGAATAGATAGAAATAGGGATAGTCTCTTGTCCCGTCTTCCACTAGATCACGTGATCTATAACCCTTTCTTTTGACTATAGGCGAGAAAAAGACAAATAGGATTATGGATGGATGAATGAATGAAAAAAAGTTTTTCGAAGATAGTTTATGATAGTGCATACGGAGTCGCAAAGTTTTCGACTTTAGTCTCTTGGATGTCAAAAAGTTGAGTTAGGCTTAGTTTTTTAGTTGCGCGTTTATTAATGACCAATATAAGTGTTGTTGGGTAATTATTACCCATACCAAATTACTCTCTCATCAAATTCAATGGTATATTATTATTTTTAATGAATTCATTCTTGATAAGGTTCAAGACTGAGTTGATTTAATAGTTTTAAATTCATAATTACTGCTAATTATTAGTGACGTAATAGACAAATATTTAAATACCAATTTAATCTAATGAAATTCAATGGCATATTATTATTTTTAATGAATTTCTTCTGGATTAAGTTCAAGACTGAGTTGATTTAATAGTTTTAAATTAATAATTACTGCTAGTAATTAGTGACGTAATAGGCAAATATTTAAATATCAAATTACGCTGGTCCCAAACAATGGTATTGTTCATTTAATCGTATTATTACCAGCCCCCCTCTTTGAAATCCCCTAATAAATAGCATTCCAAATTATTTGGGATTGGGATGTGTTGTAAAAGAGGCCTTTATCCATACCCCTTCATTCGTAGTTGGAACTTACCGTGCCCAGCGAGGAGTGGAGTATGGTTTTTGACGTATGACTGTTGGTCAAATTCGGCGCCGTCTCGGCCCCAAAACTCCTACTAAAGTCTTTGGGCTGGCCCCCTGTAGGGTTGGCTTTCCGGGGGCAGCCAAAAGGGATCTCAGAGCTATAGTTATTGCCTTTAAAATATTTCCCTCCAACAAACCTACCACCAAAGCCATAGTTCTGACTGGCGCCTAAAGGGTCGGCCGCTCCTAGGCGTCGGCTATCCTACCCTAGCCTGTTTTGTCAACGCAATTTTGCAACACTGTTCATGTTAGGCCTTAGTTTTGCCCGGTAACGTATTTCATTGTAAATAAGCGGTAACTACAAGAAATAAAATTTTGATATTTAATAATTTTTGGAACAATAAACTAAAGGTGCTAAAGATATTTCCTCACCCCTTTTCTTAAATTTAACCGCGATTTATAGGGCTGCCAGAAATTTGTGAGAGTGTCTTCAGCAGGTTTAGAACTGAAATAACTAAGTTGACAAGTTTTTCAGTCTTTTGTGGATATCGGTTGAAAGTTGCACTCGCAAATGACTGTCAACACTTGTCTACACTCTATATACATCCAGGCCTTTTTAAAATGTAAAGTTTAAGATAGTTACCCTACATCTACATAATTTAATATCTGCACGTGTTCTTGTGTCATTTTAACAAAGTTCAACATACATACTACACTCTCGCTGTAAATCAACTGGTATTAAATTCATTAGCGATAGAAAGAGGAGCGTTTTATGTGTATTGCAAACTGCGATTGAGACCTATTATAACTGGGGATAGGCAACAAACAGAAAAGCTATTTCAACTTCTCCTCCTCCATCCTTTTTGAAAAGCGATTTAGCAAAGAGACAATGTAGATAGTACCGCAGTGAAGCCCTGGGAGAGAAGAGAAGGGGTTAAAAGATGCTCCTGCCTAACGCATTCTACCCGTCTATCATTGGAGAGCCAGAGAGAGAGAGAGCCATATGCTGATTAGACTACTTCCCCCCGTATATATTAGGAGATGATGGATTTACTGTATCTTACACTGCCTTTTTATCCTAGTGGCATATTGCTGATGTTAAGAAGGAGTTGGAATTTTTACGTTTGGAGTTCTGGAAGGTTCTTTTGGTTTTCAGAATAGAGACTATTGTTTAATACATATTTATTTATTTATTTTTCTCTCGTGGCAATGGTGGTAGAATTTTATCAGATTTTGTACCATTTTGTATCTTTATTTGTTTGTGGCGTTTTTAGTTATTTTTTAAAAATAATTATATTATATTTTTATTTAGGTATTTATACCCCACAAGGCATGGAATTTGAAAATAGGTGTATATGATTAGAGAATTTAAAAATAGGTTTAAAAGGTTAGGGAATTTTCAAATAGGTCTAAAAGTCAGGGAAAGTTATTAATTAGAAAGTCCATTAAAAATTAGTACTTATTATTAATTTTTCTTAATTCAGTACAAACTTTAAAAAAAATTAAACTGAAATAAATAAATAAACCAATTAAATAGATTGGTGCTAAAAACAAGTTGTCGCGTGCAGTCTTAGCAGATGATCTGTCGATTTGTTTATGCCCAAATGTATATGAAAAGTTACACCTGAATTGGCATTCAAAATACAGTTTTTTTTTCCAGAATTCTTATTAAGGTCACACAATACATACAACGTATACTTGTAGGCTTAAATCAACCTAATGGATAACGGCAAAACGTCATTACCTAGCCCAACTGGTCACTTAATGGCGCTGATCAGTCTTACCCTTTCTTTAAGTTCACTCCCTAACTTGACATCTCTCGTAGAATTAAACTATAAAGTCACCCTATGAATGTAGCGTTGAAATAGGCTAACTAATGGTTTCTCGAACCACTGTAACAAGCGGGAGCGGCGGCGTAGTGCGAGCTAAACTATTAAACGTAATTCCACGTAACTTACGGGTTATTTTAAAAGGAAGTTAGGTAGTTTTGGTGATAAGAGGGCATCTGGGCATTTTTGCCCATTTATTTCGTCATTGCCAGTTGCTCGATTTGAATATTTACGATTCCCTTATAACTTTTAGCGTGTCTGTTGGCGATTATGAGTTATTTGGGAAAAGGCGACGTATTTCAACCCACCCCCTCCTTTTATATTACCCATTATGCAAATTGTAAGAACGACTTTAGCAATTCCATATACGCGCCGCTTCTATAGTTTTTAATGAAAACGCAGCTTTTTGGCGCCAAAGGTACTTTAGCGCTTTTTTCTTTGTTCACGTAACAATACAATATTGTAGCGGTTTGTCTCGGCCATGACTTTGATCAACTTTATTAATTATTTTATTTTTAATTACAGTTATTTTTAAAGGTCTATGCGGTGATCTAGTTAAGATTCAATCGGTAGTCTGGTCAAAGTTCACTCTGTTTATATCGAAATTTAATTGGCACATATTAGGCTTAGCCATAATTATTGTTTTAATTAAAGTCGTTTTTAAAGGTCTATGCCGTGATCTAGTAAAGATTAAAACTGTAGTCTGAGATATATCGGGTCAAAGTTCACTCTGTTTATATCGAAATTTAATTGACACATTTTAGGCTTAGCGATAATTATTGTTTTAATAAAAGTCATTTAATTAAGATCTATTCCGTACGTAACCTACCTCGATTTAAATAGTTACATCCAATGATATTTCGGGTCAAAGGTCAACCTGTTTATGGCTAAATTTAATTGACAAAATCTATAAAGAAAATTCTTAGAACTCACCCGGTCATGTAAGGCTATGTTGACCACTTGATATTAATTTAGCGAGGAAATAACGATTCCTTACTGACGAGGTGATATAAGTATAAATTTTTAATAAGTCTGCCCCCTTGTTAGATCTCTGGAAAGGCGGTTGAACCAAAAGGGTATTAACTTAAATTGGGAAGGAGGGGAAGGTCGATTGATATAGAACTGAACCGAGGTCGCACGTACCAACGTTCTATACAAAATTGCCTTCATATTCTTGAAACGCGCGGCGCCTAGCGGGGAAGCTTCCCCTCCTTGAGATCTCCATCCCTTTATCCGGAGAAATTGAGCCAATAGACCAAAAAGGTCTCACACGTGACCCTGTACCCTGTTAACCATTGGCTCAATTTGGATGGACAGAATTTAGAAGACATCCGATGATTGAACATCTATTTTTATTTCTTGCTTCATCTTCTTCCCAGCATTACAACTTTGGTAATTTTCCCGCCAAAAAGTTTCCCGCCAAAGTAAATCCGCGGGAAAACTAACTTGGTATAGAGAGAAACTAGAAGATGCAATGAATTATCACTCGCCTGTAGGTTCGGAAATAGTTTTACGAGTTGTGATGAAATAGTGTTAGAAAGGTTAAAGAAGTTTTTTTTTTTAAATCTAGAATAGTTTTTTATTTTATTTTATTATTATAGTGGTAAAATTAAGGTTTATTCGCTACTCGTTGGGTTTTAAAAGCTCTGGATGAATCATTGGATATTGGAAAGAGAAAGGATGAGATGCTGCATGGGCTCTCTGAGACTGAGTCATCTGGCTGGGGATTTTTGTTTACAGTTTAAGCTAGTCATATACTACCACTTTTTATTTTTTGGGGGTATTTTAGGCCTATTTTTCGATTTAACAATATTGCTAGGTTATTTCAACTTCAAATATAGGAGAAAATGTCTGGCGTTTGGCGGAGGGAATCGAAAGGATTTAAAGGGATACACCTAGCAAGTGTTTTTACTTTTTTAATCAAAAGAACGTGTAAAATAATGAATATATCAAAATTGGAACCATGTTTCTATCTACAATATTAAAGAAGATACGAGGGCAATTAAGTAATAAGAGTAATGGATGGCACTACGCGTTAGGCTTTCCCGCGAAGCACTTACTGGGGAGTACTCCTATTGGTCGATGCCTAGTACCACCTGACGCGTTCGTCCAATACGCTCTTTTGATTTAAAAAAAAAAGGTAAAAATTCTACAGCTATCAGTATCCCTTTAAATGTATGAGAAAGAGACCTGTCAAGTTTTGAATTTCTGATACAGCCTATTTTAGCTTAGCAATCCCTCATCTTTATACCATCTCTAAAAAAAAAGTCTACCGATAAACGTAACTCGATTCCCCGACGTATATAGCCTGTAGGAGTGAACAAAAATTATGTAAAGGTATTCCATATCCCACCAAAAAAATATTGGTGGGGTCAATATTGAATACTAAATGAATTCCCTAAATCTATAAATATTATCAGCGTTGCCACAGATCATGGAAAAGCCAGGGAATTTCACAATATGGACCAAAAATATCAGCGTAGTTTTGGTTTAGTAACCTTGCTCCATATGTTAATTTGATGTTGGTAAGAATCATGTTACAATTACGCAGCTTTTTGGTGGTACACTTCTCTCGAAGAGAAGTAATATATACTTTTGGTAAAATCAGGGATAGATTTAATTTTAGAAGTAGGAATGGAGAACAGAGTAATTTGGGTGCGCGTCATTGTCCTGGACCCCCTTTCCCGGGACGGGGGTATGAAAGAAGAGGTGGGTCATAGCGACAGAGGTAAAAAGGAATTACGTATTTTTCGCCGTCCCCGCCTGTAACATCATCAAAACGTAGTTTAAGTGAGCCAATAAGATAATTTAAACTTTTCGTTACGTGTTAGAGGGAGGGGCTCTATACTGGGTGGTCTATGAGTCGGAGTAACTGAAGTAAATACTAACCGTTCTCCATTCCTACTTCTAAAATTCAATCTATCCCTGGTAAAATCTGAACAAGAAAAAGAAAACAGAAGCATCCAGGGATCTTGTAGCTAACCCAATGTGACGTAATCCCTCGTTGACTTTGATTAGTTGGCCCAGGCACTATTTCGTAGCGTGGAATATTTTCGCAACGTGGGCCCCTGCAACGAGTGTGAAAACTTAGGATAGCGTGAGAGGAGCCGAAAATTCCTTCAAAAGGAGATTCTCCCAGAGTAGAAGATGGGGTATTTATTTTAACGTAGAAGGGAGATGAGAAACCTTTTAACGCTTTTATAGGCGAATCCCTCAATGTTCATTTCACTCCACTGTATAAGACCTGAAAACCATTTTTAGTCTATTTTGAGTGTTAGTACTCTCCTTTGGAATGTTATCTCGTCAATTACGTATCCTTACAACTCTCCAAGCCAACCACAGAGGCCAATATTTCCTATAAAATATAAGAAGTTATATTTAGCATAAAAATTATAGCTCGTTAAGCCTAATTTTCAACTAGGCCTACCCTTATTTCTAATACGTTTTGGTTTTATTAATATTATTTTTTATATTTGTGTTATATAATCGCAAAGCTAAGCCTAACTAGACCTGACTTCTCCTAAGCCTAATTATTAGGCCTATATTTAAGAATTGTAAATATACTATATGATTAAGCCTAATTTTTATGAATTATTGTTAAGCCTAACCTAACCTTGTGGGATGTGTAATCGCGGACTCTCCAAAACTTTGGCAAAGGAGATCGGGTGAAATAAACTAAAGTGGAATAGGAAAACAGTCGTAAATCTGGTTATTTCCACTGAAGGTAGGAGAAGCAAAAATATAAAAAATATATACAGGGTGTTTCTGATAAGTCTGGGATAAATTAAAGGGGACGTGCTTTGGGAAATCGATTTTGAGTCAAAATGTATGACTTCTATCTCCATTTTGATTGCCCTAAGGGACACTGTTTTCGAGTTAAGATTGATTGAAGTCTTTTACGGATGACCCCTTAATTAAATTTGAAATCATTGTTTATCAGATCTTAATTAAATTTAAGAGGTCATCCCTAAAACACTCCTCCAATCTTAACTTGAAAACAGTGGCCCTTATGGCAAACAAAATGGAGATAGAAGTTACATTTTCGATTCAAAATTGATTACCCAAATAACATCCCCCTTAATTTATCACAGACTTATCAGAAACACCCTGTATATATATGTATGTATAGACTCGAAGAAACATTTTACGAAAAGGAAAAAGTTATAAATAGGCAGGGAGCTTAAAGTCGAAGGGAGTTGTAGCTAGAATTCGCAGATTTAAGTTTTCAGTTTCCAAAAACCCCCAATAGAAAAGGATGAATTAGTCTTTAATTTTACTAAGGGAGGTCCTTTTCGTACGCTTACCAAAGTAGATTGGCGAAACAGCTGAAGAAAAATCCTGGATTACTCAAGTTTTAAAACTTTTAGCTATCCTCGGAAAAACTAATAAAGCTACTTCTTCCCCAGAAAGAAAGAAAGAAAAAATTGCGAAGAAAAACTAAAAATAAATAAATGTTTTCGCTTTCGTCATGAGAAAAATGTGGGCTTTCTATATACTTAGAACTAGTTATTTTTCATAACAAAATTCAAATATGACAAATATGTTTTTCAGTGCCCTAAACCCAATTGGCCCAGATAATACCAAGAAGTGATATCTAGTTTATTAGGGAGAAGGTATAAGATGCCTAAGTATTCGCGCGCCATAGTCCCAGTCCCCCTTTCAAAATACAAGGGGGGACGTAAAAGGAGGCCGGGCTATTTCGCCTCTCCTCAGTCGGAAAATACACGTAATTTTCGTCATTCGCGTCGCCGCGCTGACGTGAGTTTTCAAGAACCAATGAGATGCTGGTTGTAATTTAGAGGCGGGGTTTAAGTTTGGACTGGAGATAAAGCTGGAAATATGGCGAATTTATACCTTCTCCCTAATAAACTAGATATCACTTCTTGATAATACATATGTTTTTTAATTTTGGAGTCAATTACTTTGCATTGAATTTTATCGCATGCGTTCTTGTTGTCTATGTGGCTGGCTTATTTGGTGTGTGTTGTTGTAATAGAATCGCAAATTTGTCACTAAGTCTACTCGCTTCAAATCTCAGATGTAACTCTAGTATAACTGTTCAAATTAAGCAGTTGATTTAATTTAACCTTTTAAATTTAGTCTTATTCTTAAAACTTCACCAAAAAGGTTTGAATTGAGTATTTTAATTTCTATATCACTCGCGTTGTGTAGAAATACCCCTCCCTATTGGACGAATCCGTCAGGTGGTACTAGACGTCCAATAGGGATCCTCCCAATGAGTGCTTCGTGGAGAAGCCTAACGCGTAGTGTACATATAGGGACACTTAATTGCACTCGTATCTTCTTTAATATTGTAGATAGAAACATGGTTCCAATTAATATATCCATTATTTTATACGCTATTTCGATTAAGAGAGAAAGAAATTTAGCCTGAAGTATCCCTTTAAATTGAAACTCTTATAAGAAAGAATTTCAAGTTAGCAGCGCCTCAGAGAGAGAGAGAGGGAAAGGGTGTTGAAATATAAATATAGCCTATCGTAAAATAAACGATATAGCCTATATGGATGCTATATAATGAAATTTATGGCGGTAGAAATTCGAAAAGAAGCGAAACAAAACGATATATGGGCCCACCGAATAACACAAATAGAAATATATTATTATACAGTAAAGAAAGGTCTTGTAAAATCACCCATCAATTTCATAAAAGAAGAAAATATATAAAACACTTTCTTAACAATATATACTTATGATAAACGCTATTTTATTAATTTTTGTTGGTACCAGAATTAATTCAGCTAAGAAATTAACTTTAGCATGTAAATCGCGATGAAGAAACATTTTGGAGTATAGACGATTCCATTTATTGCTGGCAGAGAGGTCGCCCTCTTTAGGTGGTTTCCCTCGCGCCTTCAAGAGGCAACGTGCTCCAGACCAGAAGGGGATAATAGAAGAAGGATGACACTCTGTATCCTCTTAATGCTTTAGTTATGTAACGTCATTCTTCCCAGGCTCACCCTTTTAGTTTGCTTTCCCGCTCATCAAACTACAAATGGGCATCGCACCGTAAGGTGAATTCTATAATTGTTTGGCACTAAATCCCCAGCAATCATCCCACAAACCTCGTCTTGACGTGGGACAAAAATGCGCAAGCGCGTCTGGCCAAATATTTCAACGCTAATAGAGTAATGATGAGGGAACTATTTATCACGTATGTGATTCGTTTTAGTAACCTTGCTCTAAATGATCTGATGTTGGGAAGAGTGACGTTACACTTACCCCGCTTTGTGGTACACTTCTCTCGGAGAGAAGTATTATATACTTCTGTCCAGACTTAGTTCACCCTAGTTCACTACTCGTGGAGGGAGGCTAGTCAACTCTAGCGGTGCTTCATGACGCCAGGGATATAACCTAAGAACTTGACCTCCCCCGCCCTTGTGGTGTTTGCTTCTCTTTTGGAATTAATGGACGTTCCTTTATACAAAGATATTTCAAAATATTATAAGAAAAAGTAAATTTTTGGCGCCAAAATGTCGCGTGGCGTTTGCAGCACGCGGGGTCGTTTTCATTTCGTTGGTTAAATTTCCTCCTTTTCTCTCTCGTTTCGCGTCTTCATCCGCCCTCGCGAATTCCTTCATTTCAACTTCCTAATTGTGGTTTTCTTAATTTCCGTTAAGCCTTAACTTAATCACTTCTCCCGCCTTTATCAGAGTGTATACATTTTTCGAGGGACTTCATGTATCATATATATACAATTTGAACTTTTGTTATTTTAATTTCAGATTTGGAGAACTTGACTTACCGTTAATGATACCGCCTCGTTTGTCTGTCCCTTTGCCATATTCCATGGACGCGGTGAGTTAAGATACTTTGTCTCCAAATCTCTGTCTCATTTTATAGGCTTAAGATTTCCCCTTTCGTTAATTGGTCAGATTTAGAGGCGCGTGTTCGATTGTGGGCCCCCTAATGTTCCTTGTATAGAGCTCTCTCTCTCACTCACTCCCAAGTTGTAAAACATAGACCATGGTTCCGCTATCTTGGCTATAGACCTAGTTATGCAAAATGCTCTCTGAGAATACGATTGCGACGTGAGAAGGATACGTTATAACGAGATTCGCAGTTTCGCAGGGGCTATTTTCATCGAAATTGCTAGCTATTACGATCCCTGCCTTTATGAAGTGTAAATAATGTTAAGGAGAGGTTGCTTATGTGGAAGTCTTTTCAGCGTTAAGACTAATTTTGATGGAAAAGGGGTATTGGTTTTTTTCCGCAACAATAAGAGATTGAACGTGGCAAAAGGTCTTATACAGTTGGCGCCTTCAGGGTGTTGCCCATTAAATTGGGGTCGACAATAAAAGGGAACTATCGCGGTCGTAATATGTTTAGATTCAACGGGAATTAAGCCTTGGAATCTTCACAATATTCAAAAAGTGTATCCAGCACTTCCGGTCTTTCGGATTGGAAATATTTGCACTTCCGGTCTTTCGGATTGGAAATATTTTCATGTTTATCATTTTAAGCTGTAAAAGGGTTCATATAAAACCGCAGAACCTGGAAATAAATGTCGGGGAATTAAATTGTTGACTAAAATTTCAGGGAAATTTATAATTTTTAGTAAAATTCAGGGTAATTTGTGAGGTTTGATTTAGGTTGCTCTAAAAGGGTTGCTTCAAATATAAAAACGCTCTCGTATAGTTATTACGTGCAACAAACCACTCTTGCAGACATTAGTGCAGGTATTAGGTAGCTTTGCACCTGGAAATGTCAGGGAAGTATATGGGAAGAAACCTGGAAAATTCAGGGAAGTATATGGGAAGAAACCTGGAAAATTCAGGGAAGTATATGGGAAGAAACCTGGAAAATTCAGGGAGGTATATGGGAAGAAAACATTGAAATGTCATGGAAATCGGTTATCAAAATATTTTATGAACACTAAGTAACTTCACTATGAAGTTTGTTTAAAATACTAATTATTAATTGGAAATGAAGAAAAAAAGCTAAGCCTAATTCGGGCCTAACTGTAAAAAGTTTCGTGCGACCACCCAGTATTTATAGGAGAGAGAGAAAAAAACAGTGAGGAGCGGGGGATCTCACGTGGATTAATCAAGCTTTTGGCGGGAAATATCGCGCGCGCTCTTTCGAGATTAATTGCCATAGCTACGCGCGTCGAAGGTGATACCAGATCCCCTATACTCTCCTTTTTGACGGATGACGTATATAGAACATCACGTGACATTCCGATGGTTTAGTGGGTCCAACGCTCTAGAAAGAGAGAGAGAGTAAAGATTGTGAAAAATGAAGCTTGCCTTATTTCCTCAATATTTTTGGCCAGCACTGAAAAGAGCTGCCTTTAAGCCTTTTACTCTCCCGCAAGATGCCTTATAAGAAAGTCTATTGGATTAGAAAAGGCTTACGAAGATTATCGGCATGGGATGCGATATTCGATATATGTACCTCTTCTGTTCGCAACCATATACAGTATATGTTAATTTGTATCTTTAAGACCTATCTTTAGAAACCGCTGTATCGTATAATCCACATAGATTGACCTGTAGAGAGTATTTGTTTATTATTTTGTTTTCTCGAGACATTTATAATTAGAATTTAAAGATATTTATATTCCTAACTTAACGCAACTAATTTTGCAAATTTTCCATCTGATTTTTAGACCTTAAAGGGATATGCTGGGCTAGAATTTTTAGATTTTTAATCGAAAGAGGGTATAAAATAATGAATATCATCAATTGAAACCATATCTCTATCTACAAAATTAAAAAAGACGCGTTAGGCTCTCCCTCCCGCCAAGCACTGGGAAGTACCTCTATTGGACGCCTAGTACCACCTGACGTGTTCGTTTGTCCAATAGGGGTACTCCCAGCCAGTGCTTCGCGGAGAAGCCTAACTCGTAGTGCCATCCATTACTCTTTTAACTCAATTGCCCTCGTATTTTCTTTAATATTGTAGATAGAAACATGGTTCCAATTTATGATATTCATTATTTTATACACTCTTTCGATTAAAAATTAAAAACTTCTTGCCCGGAGTATCCCTTTAACTTGGCTTAGTGATGAATAGGAAATTGACTCTTTTAGACTAAGTCTTATATGCCAAGAAATAAGCTTTTTTAAGCCGTAAAAGGATGCCTTATCAGAGTATTCTTTTTCATTCTTTAAGGATATAATATTTTAAAATACCCTAGCTCTTTTTTTACCCTTACCCCTTTTGAATCCGATAGCTATACAGTATAGCTTCTTATTGATGTTTCCCGGGGGAAGGATAAGAATATAGAGAGCTCGATCTCCATGACTGGACTATGGCCGACGACGCTCGCTTAAGAAAGATGTGTGTAGAGACTAGAGAAAAGCGCAAAGATGCGTGACAAAGACTTGATAGTTTTCCTCGATTATCCCCTGACTTTTTTTTATTATACTCTTTTAAAAAGGTTTTTTTTCTTATTCCACCTGAATAAATTAAAAATCTATCTTTATTAACGTAACATAAGTTTATAAGATAAGTTCACCATAAGTTTGTTAATCTTTGGTTGCAAACTGCCACTAGAGCTTGTCTTGAAGTGAGTGAGGTAGGTCATAGATTCGAGGTAAAGCGACAACGCCTGGTGAGACCTTGTCGTCTATTTTGTCAAATAATGACAGAACACCCTCTTTTCTACTTAATTTAAGTTAATCTCAATTTTGCCTTTACTTTAAATGCAATTTCTTATAAACCACAAACCTACAAACAAATTTGAAATAATTTTATCCATCTTGAAAACAAGCAAGCCTTTCTTTTATTTTTAAATGAGTGGCTTTTTGACATTTTTATTCGGTAAATAGATTCAGGTCGTACGTATAGCGCCATAACTTCCCACAACATTAAGCCTTTCTTGGTCGCCATGGAAAGTTACATAGCGAATTGTTCTTAAGATTTTTTAAGTTTATGCTATGACGGGTTAAAGCATTTATATTTGCGTAATATTTAAGGAAAGAGTTACGATGTTTTGGCTTTAAGGCGATTAACGGGGAGGGAGTGAACAATAATCTGACAGGAAACGGTCGCAAATGACTCCGAGTAAAAGATGCTCTTCAGTTTTTGGGCAATTTTTATCCATTGGATTGTTATATAAAAGGGGTCGTCTGCTTGGCGCCATACTCTTCTGTTCTAATATGGAGTAACGCCATAACACTTAAGCCACGTTCACACTCAGTCACACGTACGTTGGAAACGAGGGTTCGAAGCGATTCCAAAACGCTTCCAAATTTATGAGTGTGAACAGAACTGCAAGTGATACTCGAGAAACTAATTACAAACGCGCTTTCTTGAAATTGCTTCGCGAACCAACTTGAAGCAGGGAGAAATGAGGTAAGATGGAGTGGTAATGATGATGACCTGCGGCATGCACTCAAACTCTCCCAGTGTACCTTGCGCACGCCCCTACCCTTCGATAGGCGATTGTTAAGTGCTGCCACGTAGCGCCATTGTATCTGTATGAGAACTAGCTTCTATTTTTAAGACAGAGGGGGCGTCCTTTACGATTCCGGACTGTAAGACCCTACCTAGACGCTGAGAATGCTGGGAGGACTTCGGTGCCGTTCCGTATAGGTGGAGGTATAGAGACAACGTTATAAGAACGGGGGTTTCCACACCATCTATCTCTCCTTCAGCGTAAATGTAGAGGGTTTCAAAACTATATTTAGGCATACAAGTTCTGAACGGATTGCCTTATAAGTGTGAACGTAGCTTAAGTTCTCTAACAGTCCAAAAACTAGCATTATCTTCTTTAGCAAAACAACAAAGTTACAATTTTATTTTTAATTTAATGATAATTACATTTCTTTCTAATGTATTCGAATTAATTAAATAGGATTTGTAGATTAAAATTAAAAAAAAAAAGAAATATTTGGAACAATGTAATATCAGAACTTTACTTTTTGGAAAGTACTGTACCAAACTATATAAAAATAGAGCAGGTCTCCTCTCTACATGTTTGGCGCCCATTTTATTGGCCCCAGAAATTTCCGTCGTTCGAGTCGCTCGTAGTTAAGGGTTAACCTTTGACCTTCCTGTAGGAAAAATATCTCTAAACAAAAAGAACTTCTCTTTTTAAAAACTGACTGCGTCTGCTAGGAACTTTGGCAAAATAAGATCTAGAGAGAGAGAGAGAAAAAAGTCCCAAGATGCTTTGCTTAGGCAATTTATATTAAATGCCGATAAAAGTATATATATATGTATATAAAAAGTAGAAAATAAAAGCTAGGATGAAAAAAAATATAGCTTGGAGACGGAAATTGGACGGAAAATTCCATTAAGCCATTTCTGTATGAGCAGAATCGAAAAAAAAAGAAGGAACGTAATTCTTTATATATATGACAAGAGTATTATTTTTAGTTTTTCGGTTTTGATGGTTAGAGTGAGTTTGAATTAACCTTGATGATCAAATAACGCGGTTGATACGTTGTATGATAGACCATTCTATTAATATGTTTAAGAGTTCATCCGAGTTCACTACACGCGGACTCGCGGACAGTCTGGGAAATAGCACACTTCCTCTGGTCCAAAACCAGTTTATTAATTGCTTGGACTAGCCTACTTTTTAAATTCAAGAAGTCTCGGGACCAGTTTATTAATTGCAAATCTATAGGAGAACAAAGTCTGGGACCACTCCGGAGACCAGTTTATTATTTCGGACGCTATGGGGGTCACTGGTCCCAAGAACTAGTTTAATTTAAAAAATATCCTTATTTCCCAGAATGTCGCGGAGGGAGGTTAGCCGGCTTGTATTGCCCTCTAGTGGTGCTTCTTGGCGCGAGGAAAATAACCCAAGAAGTCTTTCATCGTCATCCCCAATGCCATACTTTCTGTTGCTATTTTATTGCAGGCCTGATACTGAGTCACTTTTGTCACTAAAAGTCACTTTTTTTAAATTCAGTCACTAAAAGTCACTTTTTCTGAAATTAGACACTAAAGTCACTTTTTTTCTGAAATTAGTCACTATTTGTCACTTTTTTTTGAAATTTTCAGTATTTTGATATTTGAATTCTAAATCTTTGCTAACAACTTAGTATATTTCAATCGTCTAAAGTTCTAAACACAAAAAGGCACAGTTCCTTTCCTTAGACTTAAGTTTTTGTTTAGTTGGAAGTGTACTTAACTAAACCAAATTGTTTTCTGGGAGCCGTAGAGATCTCGCTCCTGTCCCAATTTTATTTGTCTCCCATCAAAAACTACCAGCAAGTGCCTAGGAAATTTTCAGATATACTTGGCCACCAATTAGGATGGGTACTTTGAAATTTAGGAGCTTCAAAATATTTTTCTCCTTGCGAATATTAGGGTTACTAACCGATTAATTGCAAATAGTCACGAGTATTAGGGTTAACTATTCGCGAATACTAGACTTAACTAGTCGCGATTAATCTTATAGGCCTAACTATTCGGTATTTGATTTGGAATAAACTATTCGATTCGGTATTTGATAAGGAAACGTTTTTGGTATTCGGTAACCGGTTTGATACCCAAAATGTGCTATTCGCACACCCCTAGTATAAATACAAAGTGAATCAGATCAAGTGTTACGTTCTACATATGTTAGGACCCCAGTAGGGCAGTTTTTCAACCTTAAAATGTTTTTATTTAAGTCACTTTTTAGTCACTTTTTTTAAAATTTTTAGTCACTTCCGTCACTTATTTTTTGGGTGCAGGAGAGTATCAGGCCTGTTATTGTCATTATCAACTCATGACTATATTGCCTTATGCATAACAACTCTCACGACTCGCTATCCACTCAAATTTTAGCCATCAAGGACTATTTAATGTTAGTTTAAACTCAATTAAGTTAATAGTAGCCGGCAAAGCTAATATCAGTTAGCAGCACTCATTTATAAATAATTTAATCGGCTTAGTTCTGGCCATTTCTAGTATTCACAACAAATACAATATTCCTAATAGTGCATAAAATAAAATAATATGCAAAAGCGATGCATGTCCGTTTGTTGCTAGCTGACTGCATATATTTAAGAAGGGGATAATAGAAGAAGGATGACACTCTGTATCATCTCAATGCTTTAGTTATGTAACGTGATTCTTCCCAGGCTCGATCACCCTTTTTGTATGCTCGCCCGCTCATCAAACCTCAGACGGGCAGCATGGCACCGTGCTAGGGTGAATTCTATAACTGTCGCTTCTGGCTGCAAGGTGTTTACTAAATCCCCAGAAATCAAGTAGGCACAAACCTTGATTGTCTTGACGTGGATGGACAAAAACACACAAGCGCATGCATGCGCCTTGGCATATAGTTAAGCAGCGCTAATAGAGTAATGATGAGGGAACTATTTATTCGGTTTAATAGTAACCTTGCTCCAAATGTAAAATGATGTTGGGAAGAATCATGTTAGAATTCCGTCCGCTTTGTTCTAGTACACTTCTCTCGAAGAGAAGTATTATATACTTCTGATATATTGTATATTTTCGTTGCCTTCGAAAGCCATTATAACACAACTCTTTTTCCTCCCACCCCCTCAGAAATGGGACGAACATAACAAAGTCTAGACCTGTCCCCCTCCCCCCTTTTTTGCGGTGCAGGAGGGGTTCATTTGCATAAAGTCATTGCGCTATCGACATTTGATAGAGAGTACTTTCCCTTTTTGCGGTATGGGTTAGGCATATATAGGTACAGAAAGGTACTTTAATAGTCTGGGTGCTTGTACAAGGCAACTATGATATGTTATAGACAGAATTGAAGTGATCCTAGGCTTAGCGTATAGAGAAAAAAAGGAAAACAATGCTTAGAAGTAGGTGCTGGCCAAGTCTTTCTAATGAATCGAAAATGTCCCGTCAATCTGGAGCCATACACGTTGACAGTCGCGACGGCAAAAATAAGTCGGACCAAGAACATATATTAGAAACGAGAACGTATGACTAGAGGCATCTTGCATTCTATGATCTCATACTTTTGCTTCGATGTAAAAAAAGGGTAGGTAGGGAAGCCTCTGTATGTAGACATACAAGGGGTGGACCCATTGCCGCCGTCTCTGCGCACTCTCTGGAATCAAAACGCCTAGAGCGCAGGCGCCGAAAAGCGAGATGGAAGGCGAACTTTTACCCCCGTATCTATCCCTCTTATTATGGATTCCCGTATCGGCGTATCCATGGGGGAATTAACCATCACGGTGTGAAATTCAGTCCAATAGTATTTTTGAATGTTCTTAGATAATATATGGGTTCTTTACGGGACTCCATGAACGACAACACGCAATTGCGGCGCTCAGTTCGTATTTGATATATCATAAGATATGTTTAATAAGTTTGCCACTGGATATTGAGAGCTTGTCGTGAATTGACCTATAAGTGAAACGTCATAGATTAGAGGGAAATCGACGCCTGGTGAGGCGCTGTCAAAGGCTTACTAAAGACTAAATAAGAAAATGGACTGCAAAACCGCCTGTTGTCAATTTTCGAACTATAGCTCTCTAATCTCTAGCATTACGAAGTATAGAAACTGTCATACTTATTGTAACATATATTATAAACTTATGATATATGTCTAGGCTTAAATAATCTTTTAAATTTTTGCAAAAATTAAACACAATTCCGCGTGTTGTTATAAATTTTATAGAGTTTAAAATTAAACCCACGACACAGGATACGGAAAATTTTAAATACTAAATAGCGTAAATTAGATAAACACCCAATTTAATTTTAATGAACATAATAAATGGCTGTATGGCTTATAGAAGCTTCACTCTTGTTAAAAAGTAAGACTTCTCTAAATTCCAGCCAATTGAGGAATGGATGCTGTTACCCCGATGGGATGGGGGGGGGTGTCTTGTAGCGAAAGGGGTCAACTCTTAAGAAGGGTGAATTAAAAAGGGCAAAGGCGTAGAAAGTGTTTGGTACAAAGTTCTCTCGGAAATTTAGCAGATGTCCCCCTTAATTACCCACTTCCTGTTCAAGAAGTTTTTCTCGCGCGTGATCAAAGACAAAGCTCTGTGTTTTTCTTAATAACCGACCAAGCATACATGTTTTTTTTTGTTTTGTTTTTTTTCTTGTAAAATGCACCGAAAAATGTTAGCGTTAAAAAGAAAAAAAAATATACTTTTATATTTTTGCAACTCGTGTTTTTATAAATTTTAGTTTTACAGTTTTATCAAGAAGTGATATCTAGTTTATTAGGGAGAACGTATAAATTCGCCACATTTCTAGCTTTATCTCCAGTCCAAACGTAGGCCCGGAGTTAATCCCCGCCGCCTCTAAATTACAAGCAGCATCTAATTGGTTCTTGAAAACTCACGTCAGCGCGACGCGAATGACGAAAATTACGTATTTTCCGACTGAGGAGAGGCGAAATAGCCCGGCCTCCTCTTACGTCCCCCCTTGTATTTTGAAAGGGTGACTGGGACTTAGACGCGCGAATACTTAGGCATCTTATATCTTCTCCCTAGTAAACTAGATATCGCTTCTTGATTTTTCCAACTCGTGTTTTTATAAATTTTAGTTTTACAGTTTTGCACTACTGTATATCTCCTCAAACGCAAACATTAAGTCAGCTTTTAAACGTTTTAAATCATTTTAAATGATGAAGTTTGGTGTGTTTATTTTTTAAGGTTAATTATGATGCTCCGTAAATATATTCAAATTTGAATAATTATGACATCTCCACCTTTATATGTTTGAAATTATCTATAGCTTGTAGTGAAACCAATGCGCCTGCGGAAGGTTACCCTCTTAGGTTATTTTCCTCGCATCAAGAGACAACACCAGACGGAGCCCGAGAGCTATAGTCCACTCGCACTGCTTTTGTGCCCAAAGTGTCAATATATATATACAAGTTATAACAGACGAAGAGGGGGGGGGGCGAACCTTCTGAATAACTTTATACGGTATAAGTATGGTTTTCTTACGTATATACAATCCCACAATGGCGATCTCGGTCTGACGGTAAAAGGATAGTGCATGGGGAGCCGCTTATAGCCATGCCGTGACAGAATCCATCAATAGAGCACGCGCCACGCGATACGATGGACTTAACTTACAACCTTTTACCCCCTTCCTCTGTATTATTTCTTTCCCCTTTTGGTCAACGTCTCAGTTTAAGTGGTCAGTGAAGACTTTAAACGAATCTGGTGGATATTAAAGTTCAAACAGGGTGTTAGGGGTCAAGGATTTTGAATGCTTGAAAATTTTGTAACAACCGTATTATTTATTCAATTTGAATTTATGCGACGGTCCGAATCAGCTAGAGATCTAAGAGAAACATTGGATATGATTACCACTTCTTTTGTTTTGGTACTGATTTCTGAGAATGGTAAGCCGTGGGAACCCCTATCTTTCGCGTCGTAAATGGCACGGACCTGCAAGGATCAATTATTAAAGTATATGACTGGGCGCCGTCTCGTCTTCTATCTTGCCACCATACCACTTTGGCATTGCAGCTATACTCGCTATACTCTTTCTTCTTTAAGCCTCTTTTCGACGACGACAATTCCAGGTCACGTGAGAACGCGGATTTAGTTATAAACCCTTTGTCCTAACTTTTCAACAAGTCAAACGTGGCAATCGCTTTCATTATATACATAGTTTTCGGGCTAGGAGGATTCATACCATTTACACAAGGAGAACTGGCTACTTGGAGGACAAAACTGCTAGGGTTCATACAAACCTTCAAAACTAGGAAAACCTGGGAAACTCAGGGAAATAAATAGTTGACAAAAGAACTCAGGGAAATTTAGAATTTTTAGATGCACGATGTTGAACTCTCTTTGGGCTAATTTAGTTGTGAATTTAAACTAACGAGCATAATAGAACTTCTCCGCTCCCACGCGCTCTCGAACCCGGGGCCTTACGTGTGTGAATTGGATGAGATAACCACTACACAACAGATACATATGAAAGTGGGCATCGTTTTACTATATCTTATTTGAATTAAAAACTAACAATAAAGAAAAACCTTCGGTATCTGAGCACGAACTCCATTAGACACGACTTCACCAGCTGGCACTGACCACTTTGGGTACTGATCCTCCATGGGATACTGACTACTTCGGGCACTGACCATCTTCGAAGATTAATCTTTTAGGCACTGGCATTCAATGGCGCTACCAACTGACCCACGATACACGATATTGAAACCTCTTTTTGCTAATTTAGTTGTGAATTTAAACTAACGAACATAAAAGAATTTCTTCGCACCCACGTGGTGGTAAATATTAAAAAAAAAATTAGAAACCTATTCGGGATAGGTATATACCATTAGCACCCACCCAACTTATCTCTATACTTTCCTAAGTATTTATCTTGCCGCTAAAGTGAAAGCTAGTGTCCTTTATAAGTCTGTTTATAACTTATGTCAGGTGTTACCGGAACAAAAGAGCTCGGGAAATCTGAATTCTGCCGCTTCCAATTATCCATTGCGAGGTATAGGGGCATGCAACGAAAGTGAATAATACAGCGAAGTTATTAAGAACACCGCGTGAAGTTGTTTCATCGGCTTAATGACTTCTGCCGCGGTCCCAATGGAATATTATGATCGAGATTGAATTAATTTCATCAATATATTATTATATTTGTTCCCAAATTCAAGTAACCTAGCTTTACCCCGCATTGATTGTAATTGAAAATAACCGAATTCTATGCAGCGGGCTTTTAAAGAACGGTATCTTTTCTTCGAGTTTATTCACTTCAGGTATATAGTAATTATTAGGAAAGGGAGAGAGAATATATCCTAGATTGAATGGCGTAATACAAAAGAGCCTTATACCACCACCACCATTTTAGCCACCTTGACCAAAGGGTCGGTGGCAGCTCGCCCTTGGCTAAAGAGGTCTCGGTAGAATTTTAAATACACCGTCCGTAACTCGGTGGATAGGAGAAAAGGCGCGGACAGGATGGTTTCGACGTGTTTCAAAGCCGTTTAAATCGGGCTTAACCCTTTCAAATATCGATTGTCTATAAGGATGTTATGTACCCCCTCTATTTGAGCTTCGCGGACAGTGAAATTCAAATTTGGGGTCTCCAGTTTCAAATCAGATCGAGCCTGTGGGAGTATTTATAAACATCCCTTATGCAGTGTGTTTGTGATGAGTCTTATGGCATAAATTAAGTGGGATGTTCTTTGGAAATCAATTTTGAGTCGGAAATATAACTTCTATCTCCATTTTGTTTGCCCTAATTGGAGACTGTTTTCAAGTTAAGATTGTAAAGAGTATTTTATGGACGATCCCTTAAATTTAATTAAGAAACTGATTAAGACAATGATTTCTAATTTAATTAAGGGGTCATCCCTAAAACACATATCAAATCATAACTCGAAAACAGTGTCCCTTAGGAAAAACAAAATGGAGATAGAAGTTACATTTTCGACTCAAAATCGTGCACCCAAAGAACATCCAACTTAATTTATGCCAGACTTATCAGAAACACCCTGTATATTATGGTGAACGGATGTTGGACATTCGCCCTTGGTGTATAAACACGTGTTTTTCTCGAGGTAAATAGCAACAAATAAATAACAAAATGAGGCATGAAATGGGGTGATTATGTAGGGGGGAGCAAAAGGTCAAAGGGTTACTTATGCTTTTATTTAGCTGCTGCGCTTCTGAGTATTTCTGAATGTTATTTACACGTATAACTTGTCTTAAACATAACTCAACAAGGAATTATAAAGTTTAAATGCAAAGAAAGTGCGTACAAAGCGAAGATAAAAGTTGTAAAGCAAAAGCGGGCGCTCTTTGGGTTGTCCGGGAGCTCGCACGCCATTAAGACACGGTTGCCCAGTCAACGGCAGTGTGATTAATTAAGAAAATTCTTTCCTTTGTCATTCGGTAAATAAGATTGTAATTAGCGCTAGGGAAGTTCAGCGTGGCTCTAGCGAATAAATTAATAAGTTGAGAATAACTGCAGTATGATAGGTTAGGGTTAGCTGAACCTTCTCTTTTGTTCCCTACCCCCCCCCCCCTGGATCGAGCGAGGGCAGCTAGTGCAGCATGGCGTCGGGGTGCGGGGCCATTATGACCAGGACCATAAGTTAATTAGATATGTTCCATAAGTTTGACACTGGTTACAAACTGGAGCTTGTCATGAAGTGAATGAGGTAGGTCATAGATTCGAGGTAAAGCGACGTCTGGTGCATAAGGCGCTGTCAAAGGCTTAGTACAGACTAAATAGGAAGATGGAAGTATAGTCAATTCTCGCGTGTCGTTCTCGAACTAGCTCGCTGTAAGTCACTAGCATTACGAAGTATAGGCAGTGTCAAACTTATGGTACGTATCTTTTAAACTTATGAACGGGACCCATATGGGGATGGGATGCATCTCTCTTTCCTTCTCTCTCTCTCTTGAGAGTTGACAACCGGCTGACCCCAATTGTCCATACTCAAAGGAGTATGCTGTGATGTGTAGTCCGACCGGCGGTCGCCTTAAGCTGGAACTGCCGGCGAAACGTTTTTTCACCATCATTTATTTTTCAAGTACTTTTTTTTACTTCGATGGAAATAATGCTAAAATGAAAATTTAAAGGCCGATTCAGAGGAGATGAGTTAAGAATAAATAAAAAAAATATCCATGTCATCAATGGCTTGTGGATACTTGGTCAAAGTTATTACTTGGGAAATATACGTCCCAAGTTAGGACGACACCAGAAGGGGATAAAAGAAGAAGGATGACACTCTGCTTCCTCTTAACACTTTAGTTATGTAACATGATTCTTCCCAAGCGAGGGAGCCCTTTTTGTTTGCTCTCCCGCTCATCAAACTTCAGATGGACATCGCAGGGCCCCCAAATCGGACTATAACATACTCAAAGGACATCCCCGTATATCTAGTAGAACCAGAGTTACGAGCGTCCAAAGTTTAGTGTAATGCTATTCCTATGGAGGGGGTTGTTTGTTTACGTTTTGCTTAATTACTCGGCCCCTGTGTGTCGTAGCCCTAAGTTTTTAATTAATCAAAAATGTCTTGATTAGAGTCAAGACCTAAAAAGTATCGATAAGACTGAGGCTATCACTTGTCTGAAGGATCAGATATTAATTTTTCTTTTTAATTGAAACTTAAATGCATGCTTAAGTAAAAACAACGTTCCATTACCGTTTTCCGTTGAAATAAATTATTTTACTGGTAATCAATTTCAAAAATTTACTTATCTCGGCTTTTCGACCACAATTCCCCGAAAACATTTTATCATTACATTAATTACTTTTGGGAGAGTACGTGTATGGTTTTGCGTTTTAAAAGGTTTCTAAAGACGTTACATCCCCATTCGAGACCAGCACGCTTCGCAGTGGAACATTTAAATTATTCTAAAACCAATGGCGCCAAATTCAATGGGGACAGTAACATTTTTACTCGCGGTTTTTGCAAAGTGATGTAATCAAGTGTACTTTAGTCAACCGTCGTAGTGTTCTTTCTCATAGTTCAGGGCATGATCAGTGTTACTGCCCAATTTCTCTCTCTAGTTTCTAACAATGGTTAGAGACTATTTCATATGGCACGGCACTACGTTATATACATTTGTAAATTCTAAGTAGCACAAAAGGAAAAAGAATCCATTTTTTTATATTTTGGTTTGAAATAAATAAACTCATGATAGTAGCTATAACGAACAGAAAGTCAAGAGAATGGCACCGGTAATGAGCAGCAAAAAGAGAGGAAAGTTTGCTTCAAGGTAGCAGAGGGTCATAATAGTGAAAATAGTAATCTAGAATTTTGTTCGTTCAAACCTTAATATATCATGAAAAATTCAAGTGAGGAGGCGGCACTACCTAGAAAGATTGATTTTGGCAGATAACAGCGAAAAAATTATGTTCTACACACACTGGGGCTATTGGAGAGTTTCAGGGCCGCAGGTCGCACATGATGAAATTTCAACTCCAGTTTACATCAATTCTCCCTGGTCGTACTAGTAGCAGGTTAAGCTATACTTTGCTCAGGTCCTGTTAGTCTCGAAAGGGTTATATAGTCCTTGTAACTTTTAAAAGGTTGTTGTCATGGCTAAACAGACCGCTATTACAGTTTTTTATTGTTTTATAGGTTATTTTGACACGTTATCTCCCAAAAGTAATTAATGTAATGATAAAATGTTTTCGGGGAATGGAATTGTGGTCGAAAAGCCGAGATAAGTAAATTTTTGAAATTGATTACCAGTAAAATAATTTATTTCAACGGAAAACGGTAATGGAACGTTGTTTTTACTTAAGCATGCATTTAAGTTTCAATTAAAAAGAAAAATTAATATCTGATCCTTCAGACAAGTGATAGCCTCAGTCTTATCGATACTTTTTAGGTCTTGACTCTAATCAAGACATTTTTGATTAATATCTGTTCCTTCAGTCTTCATTTTAATTAAGAATGTTAAGAAACTGTTTTACATTTTCAAAATCTGCACTAAGCAGAAACATATATAAAGGGGACCATAACTTTAGCTCAATCAGACTAATTTATAATGATACTTCAAAAAACGTAAATCAATAAAAGTTTGTATTCTTATTGTAATTAACATGATACAATTTTTTACAATCATTTATTGAGGCGCCCCCCTAAAAATTCCAGAAATAGGACCAAATTGACAATTTTACAAAATTTTTAAAAATGCTGATTTATGTCCGTTTAACATTTAGCTCAAAATTGTCATAAGCCCAATATGAAATTCGGATATCCCTAAAACTTCATAAAGACGATCCGAGATTGTCAATTTCAAACTTTTTTGTAGCATAAACTAACGTCTGTTTGATATTAAGCTTAAAACCTTAAACAAAATATAGTTAGGGCTACCAAAAAAGTTCACAAAGATGATCCAAGATTGTTATTACGCCTAAAAAGTGCCATCTTCAAAGTATGTAGCCGGGGAAAAGAGAGCGTGATCGAGTGGGCTATGCAAGTGGTTGGAAGTTGCGGGGGTTGGGACAGGGATAAAGGAGTTGAGATGGATTAACTGATTATCACTATTCATCCCATCTCTTATACTACCCCACATTTTTTGAACCAAAAATAATCGCTTCTCAATTATTACACAAAACATTTTCACACTTCTCCCTAGTAAACTAGATATCGCTTCTTGGTAAAACTTTATATAACTAAAACCATGAGCTTATAACATATGTTCCATAACAAGGTTCATACAACTTTTGGAAAACAAATTTCCCTGAGATTTCCAGGCTTTTCCCCGTATACTTCCCTGAGTTTTCCAGGTTTTTCCCGTATATGGAGTATCCTATGGAGCAAATGTTAACGAAGGAAGGAAGGGGCAAACAGGACTATTACATAATCAAAGGATATCCCCGTATCTCTAATATAACCAAAGTTACGAGCTTCCAAAATTTAGTGTAATGTTAATCCTATAGAGGAGGCAAAGTACCTACAAGCACCCGGGGCAAGTACCTACAAGCACCCGGAGCAAGTACCTACAAGCACCCGGAGCAAGTACCTACAAGCACCCGGAGCAAGTACCTACAAGCACCCGGGGCGAGTACCTATAAGCACCCGGGGCAAGTACCTACAAGCACCCGGGGCAAGCACCCAGGAGCACCCGGGGCAAGTACCTACAAGCACCCGGGGCAAGTACCTACAAGCACCCGGGGCAAGTACCTACAAGCACCCGGGCAAGCACCCAGGAGCACCCGGGGCAAGTACCTACAAGCACCCGGGGCAAGAACTCAGAGGCACCCGTGGCAAGTACCCACAAGTACCTACAAGTACCCAAAAGTACCCACAAGTACCTACAAGTACCCACAAGTACCTACAAGTACCCACAAGTACCTACAAGTACCCACAAGTACCTACAAGTACCCACAAGTACCTACAAGTACCCACAAGTACCTACAAGTACCCACAAGTACCTACAAGTACCCACAAGTACCCACAAGTACCTACAAGTACCCACAAGTACCTACAAGTACCCACAAGTACCTACAAGTACCCATAAGTACCTACAAGTACCCACAAGTACCTACAAGTACCCGCAAGTACCTGCAGGTACCCGCACCCACAAGTAGCTACAAGCACCCACAAGTACCCACAAGTACCTACAAGTACCCACAAGTACCCACAAGTACCCACAAGTACCTACAAGTACCTACAAGTACCCACAAGTACCTACAAGTACCCACAAGTACCTACAAGTACCCGTAAGTACCTACAAGTACCCACAAGTACCTACAAGTACCCGCAAGTACCTGCAGGTACCCGCACCCACAAGTAGCTACAAGCACCCACAAGTACCCACAAGTACCTACAAGTACCCACAAGTACCCACAAGTACCCACAAGTACCTACAAGTACCTACAAGTACCCACAAGTACCCACAAGTACCTACAAGTACCCACAAGTACCTACAAGTACCCGCAAGTACCTACAAGTACCCACAAGTACCTACAAGTACCCGCAAGTACCTGCAAGTACCCGCACCCACAAGTAGCTACAAGCACCCACAAGTACCTACAAGTATCCACAAGTACCTACAAGTATCCACAAGTACCTACAAGTACCTACAAGTACCCACAAGTACCTACAAGTACCTACAAGTACCCACAAGTACCCACAAGTACCCACAAGTACCTTCAAGTACCCACAAGTACCCACAAGTACCTACAAGTACCCACAAGTACCTACAAGTACCCACAAGTACCCACAAGTACCTACAAGTACCCACAAGTACCTACAAGTACCCACAAGTACCTACAAGTACCCACAAGTACCCACAAGTATCCACAAGTATCCACAAGCACCCACAAGCACCCGGGCAAAGCACCTACAAGAGCTCAAGCGCCATGTTTTTCTTGCTAACGGCATGAATCACGACAAAAACGCCGTAAGTCCAACATAAAAAATTAGGGCTAAAATGCGTGTCTCTAACAGTGGTAAAACGCCGTAATTCCAATACCCAAAACAACGTAAGTCAAAGCATGTGTTAATAATGATAAAAATCAATAGTTAAACTTAATTGATCTTAATGAAACTAAGGAAAGGCACATCTACGGACTGCTATCTTTCATTTAAGATGGTTCCCAAACGTAACGAATGAATAGTTTTCTTTATATGCCTTCCTAGAGAAGGTCACTTTTCCAAAAAATTCCATGCTATCTCTATGGAAGAATATAGTATCTTTCACCAAATGTCGGATTCATTTTATGGATTCTAAAACCACCCTTAACAACTTTTTTCTTTATAGAATTAACTATTAGTTGGATCTCTTTGAAATTTTAACCACAAAATTAGGGCCCACATTTTAGTTCACTGGCAAAATTTCAAAGCAACAAACACAATACGAAAAAAGTTACGGCCAATCAAAGAACCCTCCTTTAGCATTAGATGCAGTATCAAGTCTTATCTAAGAGAGCGACCGCTCTCCTAGAATATGGTCGGATGGGGGACAAATAACACTATAACATACTCAAAGGAAATCCCCGTATCTCTACCATGAGCCTCAAAAACTAAGTGTAATGCTATAATATGACGACACTATATATTTTAATCTTCATAAACCTTAAATTTTTCTGGTTGGAGCAACGACCTCGCTTGACCTTAATCCTCATACGATACCATTAAGTACTTCCACCCTCCCTTTTACTGACAAGCTACGCTGTCAAATCCACTTCGTAATTGGTGTTGACCGATTTCATGATGAGACTTAGATTGTATAGTACACCCTCATTTTACTAAAAGAGAAAAAGCCCGGCGGATGGGATAGAATTCTTTTTATCTTCTTGACTCAATTGTCGCTGAAAAACGCTTATCCCCCGGTAAGTGCCGGGAGCTTTAAAGCGCTTTCGGGCGCTTAGCTCTTACTTCTAAGGCTAAAAAGTCTCGCAGACTTAAAGGCGAGACTCAAAATTTCGATTTTTGCGCTTTTCTAATAATTTCAAGTCGTATAGTTGAAATTCTTTTTCGAAAATACCTCGCGTTCTGATTAATTACCTCCAGAAATTTACGGATTTAATTCTATTTCCTATTGAAATGTCCTTAGTTTAACAAGGATTTGTAATTGATTTTTAATTTGACGATTTTTTTTTTTTCAAATTGTTCCGCTGGGCGGAGGGGGGGGAGAGATCATCGGGAAGATCTCAATTAAACTAATTGATCACATGATCTTAAGACAATTCTTATGGAATCTTTTCGTCGGTCTCGCGCTAGCTGCACTGCTGGGGTTTTAGTCTAGCTATTTTTTTTTTTTTCAACTCCTGGATGGAATTTGAAACAAGTTGAACGCCCCCACAAAAAAACTAAAGAAAAATGCGAACGAACATACTCCATCTTTAAAAGAAAGCTAAACACACTGCTTACGTCCCCCTTACAAGAATTTTCGAAATTTTTTGCATAGGACTTTTAAGCTTTCAAGGCCGATGGAAGATTTACTTTATAGTCTACCACCAAGCAACTATATTACACTGAGTGTCTTGGATTCCTTTTAGTTTTATTTTGGAAGTGAAAGAATTTCCTATACAGGGTGTTTCTGATAAGTTTGCACGATTTTGAGTCGAAAATGTAGAAACTTCTATCTCCATTTTGTTTACCCTAAGGGACACTGTTTTCGAGTTAAGATTGGATGGAGTATTTCTCGGATGACCCCTTAAATTTAATTAAGAAACTGATTTAGACAATGATTTCTAATTTAATTAAGGGGTCATCCCTAAAACACACTGAAATCATAATTCGAAAACAGTGTCCCTTAGGGCAATCAAAATGTCATAGATAGAAGTTACATTTTCGACTCAAAATTGATTTCCCAAAAAACATCCCCCTTAATTTATGCCAGACTTATCAGAAACACCCTGTATACCAACCAGATCGAGATGCTACGCGCATAGTTTTAACAAAAATCGACCTTGAAGTGCATTGGAGATTTTTTTGCAGAGTTGATCGAAATCTTTAAGATGTTGGCGAGAAATTCGCGGGGGAAAATTAAATTTATTGGGAAGCCATCGTGCAATAATCAGGAAATTAGATATCCAAGAACAATTTAAACTTGAATTTTTATTTTTATTTCATTTAACAAGCAATGAGGTGAAGAAAAGTTATTTTTACGCTTCTATTTTTATTAAGTTACAAAATATTTTCACAGCACGTGAAATTTTCTAATCCGGTGGTGAAAGGATAATATTTTGTAAAAAATCTCGTGAAATTTTATTTAATCTCGTGCAGAAGGGATAAAGTTTTGTGAAAACACGTGAAATTTTGTAAAAACACCTGAAAATTTTCTTTAATCTCGTGCCGAGCAGATAAAAGTTTGTAAAAACACCTGAAAATTTTCTTTAATCTCGTGCCGAGCAGATAAAAGTTTGTAAAAACAAGTGAAATTTTCTTTAATCTCGTGCCGAGCAGATAAAAGTTTGTAAAAACAAGTGAAATTTTCTTTAATCTCGTGCCGAGCAGATAAAAGTTTGTAAAAACAAGTGAAATTTTCTTTAATCTCGTGCCGAGCAGATAAAAGTTTGTAAAAACAAGTGAAATTTTCTTTAATCTCGTGCCGTTAAGGATAAAATTAGGTTTTTATGGTCCACATCATAAACGATGACGTAGAAACTCCCCCTCTCCATATAATCACTTACTAAATAAACGGATAAAATCCCTTATAGGTAACAATCGATTCATTTAAATGGCTTTACTTTAGGTAAACCCTTGTTACCCCGCGATGGTCGTTCGTTTTCCAAGTTGGAAAATTTCGGAAGCTAGTTCGAATCATCGAGTATAGCAATTGGATTAAAGTTCCGGTATAGCGTATAGGGAGGATTTTGCTGAACATTGGAAGTATGGAAAAAACTGTCTTTGGGTATTAGAGTCCCGCTCGATCATGGGATGTACCGCAATAGCTCGCACACTTTCACTCTCGTTCTAAAAGAGAGAAGGAAAACTCTCCGAAGGTTTTTGTCGTCGTTGCGGGTCAAAACCCCTAGTGTGGTTGGGTTGGTGGTGGGGACTCAGGGGTTGGTTCTTAGGGGGTGGTGGAAGAAAAGGGACACGAAGGCAATGGTAGGGTTTCCTAGTCGCTTTTCAATCCCTAGTCGCTCTCCTACCAAAGCTGCCAATCCAATTTAGAGAAGGACCACCTTCCATGTCCTCCTGTTTCGTGCTAGCTTTCCCCGCATGGCGCATTGCCTTCTAAACTTTTCATCCTCAGCTTCTTCTTCCTTTGTCCGTTCTCTATTTTCTTTTCCACTTCTTTCCTAAGGAAAATACTCTTCCAGAACTACTTCGCGCAGTGACATTTTATCGTATCTACGATTTATCGAAAAATTACAGGGTTGTTTTTGCTATACACAGGGTATAATTATTTAATGTCTATTTTTTGGTCTACTGGAATGTAATGAGTATTATTTGAACCCCAAGTATTTTTAAGGGTAGAATTAAGGTAGTCTATTAGCGCCTTGGATTACATCAAAAATAGATATTTGAATTTCTTATGGGAATTTCAAGGGGAAAAAAATTAACTTAAGAAGAACTCCAAGACTAGATTTATAGACTAGTGACACCCCATGTTATTTACTAATAGACCTTAATACAGTCAAACCGGGGAGACTGCCACTACTTTATAAAGTTGAGGGCACTGAGGTGCAAATCGTATTTAAAATCGGGGGTGAAAATTGATTATTTTTTATTTAAATTTTGATTTAAAAATTAAGAGTTCAAAAAGACAATTAATTATCCTATAAATTTTCAATTGGAGTTAGGATACTTTGCCTCTTAAGTACCTACCTTTTTTCCTGTACCTTTTTCCTACCTGATTTTTCCCTTTCAAAATTCCCATCCCTGAAAGGTTGGTGGTAGTTTTTCCTCGATTTTGTTATTTAGAAAAAAAAGAAGACAAAAAAAAAAAAAAAAGAAATCGACTTTGAACTTCCATTTTATCGTTTTCCTTAAATTTATTGATTTCTTTAGAATTTCGTGTATTTAGGCTCCTTCTTCAAGTTTTTTTGAGATGGCATTGTCTACTACATGACATAATATTGCCCTTTTCAATCCCTATATTTAGAAATACTTTATTTTTGATATAAAAAGATAGCAATTTAAACGTGAAGACGTGATGAATTCATGGACTTTATACCCCACGGACTAAAAAGTATTTTTAATTTTTTTTCTTGCGAACTGAGCACGTGAACTTGGGGGAATACATGAACACATTTATATCATATACCCCGCCTATTGCACTTGTCACGTGGACAAAATGATTGCTTTCCCAGTTTTCTTATCCCCTACAAAGTTTATAAGGTCCATGTACCAAGAGGAGCAGAAACTTTGTAAATAGGGACCGGCTCTGAATTTGGAGAAACTAGTTCCGGTTGTTCACATGACCGTGTTGTCTGCTTAGAAATTACCTTTTGCACGTTAACGGCCAACCCGGAGATCAACCCTTTGCCACCACCAAAAATGACCAGCCGACATAATTTAACCAATGAAAGGCATCGCTTCTTAGCCAATCAACAAAAACCGGATCTAGTTACTCCAAAACCGTGGCCGGGCTATTCAAAAGCCTTGTGAAAGGCTAAACTTTCTGCTCCTGTTTGTATGTTCTCTTTGGTCGCTATGTACATTGTTAGTCTCGACGCTCATCGGTTTTCTGGAAGTCGGCCTTTAAAATAATGACTTCATATTATAACCTTCTTCCTAGCAATCAAATAATAATCCTTATTGAAAACAAATTTGGAAATTATTTAAACGAGCATAAAATCAAAGTAACTTATTAAATTAAAACAAAATTTGAGGGAAATGATCAAATGTTAAAAGAGTATCAATTTTAGCGTATAAAGCAAATCTTGTAAAGCCTCTTTTTAGGAAATTTTCGGTCTGGAGAATCGGCAAACCGGGATTTTGATGATTAAATCAAAAAATTTCTATGGCTTCTCCTAGCTCGTTTCCCGCCTCCTATGGCTAGCTAGCTCTTTAGCGCGAGGTTTAATTTTCCTATATATACGAGGGGGGGGGGGGCGTTGGAAGTATCGAATTTTCTCTATTATTCTCAACTCAAGTTATTAAGTTACGAGGGCAGTCGAAAAATTCGTGAAACATATTTCAGTATATCTTCCCCATCCCCCTTCAACGGAAAAATAACTATACAGGGTGTTTCTGATAAGTCTGCATTCATAAATTAAGGGGCATGTTCTTTGGGAAATAAATTTTGAGCGAGGGGATAGACACTTGAGAACTCAGGTGTAAAATATGTCTTGAACTCCAAGTACTGTCAAAGATGATCTGTGGGTTCCGAAGACTGAACTCTTTTGAACTCAGGTGTACACAGAGATCCAGAGCGTCTACCCCTCGATTTTGAGTCCAAAAAGTAACTTCTATCTCCATTTTGTTTGCCCTAAGGGACACTGTTCGAGTTAAGATTGCATCCAGAGTATTTAATTTACCGCTCTCCTAGAATTTAATTAAGGGGTCATCCATAAAACACTACAATCAAATCATAACTCGAAAACAGTGTCCCTTAGGGGCAATCAAAATGTCATAGATAGAAGTTACATTTTCGACTCAAAATTGATTTCCCAAAGAATATTCCCCTTAATTTATGGATGCAGAATTATCAGAAACACCCTGTATAGCTTATGAGTCATTCTTCGACAATTAATTACCACTATAGTATTCAACAAGGGCGAAGTTAAGGCGTACTGTTACATAGTGTTAAAACACGAGAAGCGATTATCGCGCGCGTGTCCTTGAACGAGGTGGTATAAAGCTTTACTCAACGAGAGTTATTTGAATTTGTTCATGAATATTTATCGTAATTTCTTTAAAACTTAACGATTTTCAAAATTCATGTCCCATGCGTTTAATAAATGTCAGTCGTGAATATACCATAAGTTCATAAGATTTGTTCACCATAAGTTTGTCACTGGTTACATACTGGAGCTTGTCATGAAGTGACGTAGGTCATAGATTTGAAGTAAAGCGACGCCTGGTGAGGCGCTGCTGTCAAAGGCTTAGTATTTAGACTGAATAGGTATAGATGGAAGTCTTGCAAAATTAACCGAGTGTAGTCAATTCTCGATTGTCGTTCTTGAACTAGCTCGAGCTGTAAGTCTCTAGCATTACGAAGTATAGGTAGAGTCATACTTATGGAACGTTTCACTTATAAACTTAAGATAATAAAATTCGTGGTTATATATTCGTGAATATTTGAACATAAATTCATTTACAATGAAAGATGATTTTTAGGAATTGGGCCTTTTTTAAAACAAATTAATTAACCAGATTTATATTTTAATTAAGTGGAAACTCTAATTGTTAGTTTGTTTAGAGGAATTTAAAAAATTATGCCATTTCAACCCAACCTATACGCCGTTACGTAGGTGTGTTTGTTAACTTGTAGTGTAATTAAGTTGGAATAATTAGCGTTTATAACAAAAGCTATTAGTGTCATGGCCGTACGTACACTAATGTTGCGTTTATTTTGACTTGTGAGCTATAGTGTAATAAAGTTTTTATTTAGACTACTTAAATAATTATTCGTGGTACAAATGCTAATTTATTTCACAACCGGATGTCACGTGACGTATATCAAAACTTACAGAGAGAAAGTTTAGTCATAATCTTATCTTGACAGGAACGTCTTAATATTTTGATAAGATGTTTGGTTTTTATTATCAATTAAATTTGAAGCGAATTATACGTAACTGTTATATTTATTACAGGTATTGATAAGTGATTTTTGCTTTAAATACAGCCCTCATTTTTATCGAACTCGAAGCAGAAAACATGTTAGATTTATTTTCTCTGAACTAATTACCCAAGCAGTCAAGGAATTGTCTACTTTATTTTTTTATTATTTTAAAACACCTGTTTTTCCAATATATACCTAGTAAACTTAAAGAAAAGAAGGTAATTTGCAACTTGGGATGAAATTGTACAAATTAACGGATCGGTGAACACAGCCCAGACACTTAAAAAAATTCCTCAGACTATGATGAATTTATAAAAACCATGATTTTTTAACATCGTGTGTGAACATGTTAAAATAGAAATATTTGTCAGAACAATGCGACTAAAATTAATATTTGTCGGGCTTAATTCTTGATTTAAAATTTGATACACTAAACCAGATTTACAAGTAAGCCTTGGTCAACAAAGCGTGCAAGTGAATCCATCGTTTTTTGTTCAGTCTACGTGGTTGAATTCGTGGATAGGTGGGGTAAATGAAGTAATAACGCGTGGTGTACGCCTTTAACCGTATTAACGATTTTAAAGTGAACTATTTTCCTTTTTTCTCCGTCATTGGTAAGGCGGTCAATTTCCCACTATTGTCTTTTCTTTCAAGCTGTAAGAGTATCAATTTTTTGACATGTGCAACCGTCTCTAAAGAGTTCGTCCCCTCCCTTTTCAGTGAATTATTTGTCTCGTAAGATTGTACCATGGTTTTAAACCGTTCCCGGCTGAATTGGGTTGCCTTAAAACTATTTGAAACCCGATATCCCTGGCCTTTATCCTTAGTATCAGTTCATCTTTAAAAAACGAAAAAATCACTAGGTTCATCGCCATTTTCGGGTTTTTTAGGCTTAGCCATGCGTATAGGAGAAGAGAGAGAGATAGAGAGAGAGAGAGAAAAAAGGGCCAGCATCTACAATCGGCACAGGGTTATGTGTTGCCCTTACCCTTTGCATTGATCGACACAAGATATGCCCTAAGCCTCGGTTCACAATGATTTCATATATATATTTATACAAGCTTACAGAACCCCAAAATTGGCTTTATCGTAGACAGGGCCAATTGGTTTGTCATTTTCTCCCCCGCATTTTCTATTATATAACTTAGTAAGGTTCTTGGATGCGAGCCAATCAGAAAACGGTAATTTACAGATTAGGTTAAATAGTCAGTGTTTGCGTGATTAGGCTTAACGAGATTTCGGGTTAAATTTCAATTTTCAGGGTTTTCAAAGTGACCTTTTGAAATATGTTTGTGAAAAGTGTCAACGGACTGTAATAACAAATATTATGCTTAATATTTAAGCCTAGTACAGATTTTAGGCTTAATATTTGAGCTTAATACAGAATTTAGGCTTAACACAATCTAATAAATATTAATCTTGGGAGTTTCAGTTTTCAAAAACGGTCGTAAACCTTTCAAATACCTAAACCTACTTTTCTCAATTTTGTGAAATATTATTGTTAAACATTCCTAAATATAATTTTGGCCTATTTTTCAGCAACAATTTTACTACGTTACAGGAAAATGCCAAAAATATATTAGTGATGAATTGATGAAGTCGTGAAAACTAGAGAAAACATTTTTTTTCTATTCCGTTTTGGCTAAAATGGTTTATTTTTTTTTTTTTTTTTTTTACTTTCTAGAGTGAAGAAAATTTGTTGAAATTCTTCCAAGTTTTAGCGAAGGCGCGTCGTGTCGTGGTTGGTGTTGGAGAAAAAGCAGCCATGAATAAAATAATATGTAAGAAGATTGTCGAATTCCGGTCCATATATATTCCAATGGTGTCAAAGAATCGAGAAGTTAAATTATTGAAAATAGAAAACATCAAGCCGTCCAAATAAGGAGTTAAAAAACCGAGCCAAGAAATATGCTGGGAATCTGCCACATTAACCAGAGAAATCTTCGAGAATCCTTGACAGAAAATTGTCTAAAATTTTTAATCGTGAAGCTCAAAAATTCCCAAAAGCGTTCC
>JAEQBA010000091.1:34697-117183 GCA_019434445.1 Phalangium opilio | reverse complement strand
TTTGGCACGAGTAATCTTGTGACCATGTCCTTGAATTTATTACATCGAAGGGCGCTACCCTGATGGCTATTTGAACGAACACCGCTAGAGCTAGCCTTACTAGTATTATTATCATCTTTTGAAACCGTGCCAGTGGGATTTGGGGTATAGTGGACCCCTCTTCATTCTGCACCCTTCTATTAGGAGAATAATAATTATCGAAATAACGGGTCCCAGTTTTATCTCTTTGGGTATGGTCAAATTCCATCGTTTGGTTACGCACCCATTCGGCTCTTTGGGCCGCTTCCTGTACCTCAGAGAGGGTTGGGTCATCTGGCAAACGCGTGACCTGAAGAAGGTGCGGGTTTAGACCTGCTAAAAGTTTATTAGAGATATGGATAGAGTTCAGGGTTGGGTCAAGCATTTTGCAAATTCGTTCCTTTTCTAATATATATTTGCCATCTCTTAGAAATTCTATCCTATAACTGGCTCTTACAGTCGTAACCAATGAAGCTACGACAGAAAGTGTCTCTAAATTGTTCCCAGTTTTTAAATTTCTTGGCTAACCCTTTCCACCAGAATATAGAATCTCCCTCCAGCATATGCTCAATGTCAGATAGAAGGGTTGCGTCATTCAACCTTAATATCCTTTATATCGCTACACTTTGATCAAGAACACTAACACGTCCTGACCATTGGTAAACTTTGGTAAAGGTGGGTTAGCCACACCGTTAGTGCCCATCGCATTATGGACGCTAGGTGGCCTAGGGGAAACGGGGAGGAAAGCGCGGTGCTGTGACGTTCGCGAGCGGGACCGTTGTTGAGTTGCTATTGATACCCAAAAAATTTGACGGACTGTAAATTCGCGTCGTACTAGAACTCCACTTCCTCCCGAAGTAGTATTTTGTAAATTGTGTAAATTAATAGAGGGCGGCGATGTACTACTATTAGAAGTTGAAACGTTTGTTTGTTGACCTACGCTGTTGGACCCCTGTCCTAACTTATCAGTTAAAGCCTGTATCGCATTGAGGTACATTTGCCAATCCAATGCTTGCTGTTTAGTATTGGCGTCAATCATTTGCATTAAAACTTTGTTGCTTCGCGTTATCGTCCACAATTTATTTTAGTAAAAGCGTCATTTGGACCAATGGATCACTCGCAACAATATTGTTTGCCAATACACTACTTGCGGTTTGATTAACTTGCCCACCCGAGGCCCTCTGAGTGGCATTTTGTTCAACAGAGGTTGATATCTTAATATTCATTTCTCTATTTTTATTCCGCGTAAGGGGCATAAAGGTAGAACTAATTATTTTTTAAACAAAAAAGTGGCTTTTACTCACTGTTACCCAAAATATGTTTTTTCATAATCTTATAATTTTTTCTAAATTAATAATTGTTCGCTTGCCATAGTTCACTTTCAGTTCACTTTCAATTTTTTTTCTTCGCACTTCCTGTCGGAATCTTCGTTAGCGGCTATGTCTTCAATTAATCCTCGAACATGGAAGAATCTGAGATCAATGTGTTTGGATCTATCCGAAACGGTAGGGTTTTCGGCTAGCCTCATAGCTCCTTGATTGTCAATATTGATGACAGTGGGTGTCTCTATAGAAAGGTCGTTTGTCCTATTTCTTTGAACAGACTCTGCAACCAAACGCATTCCTTAGCAGTCTCGCTTTGAGCCACGAATTCCGACTCTACAGTACTCAACGCAGTGCATCTTTGTTTACGACTTGTCCAGCTGACGACAGCACCGCCTAGTGTGACTGTGAACCCACTGAATGATTTTCGATCTGTTTTATCCGAACCCCAATCTGCGTCTGTGAAGATTTCTGCTTTGCTCCCGTTCGTTGAAAACGTAAAACCATGTCTTTGGTACCGTTTAAATATCGCAGAATATGCTTCATCCCAAACCAGTGTTCATTAGATGGCTTCTGATTGAACTGGCTCATATAAGTTGCCGCGAATGCCAAATCCGGTCTCGTGTGTGTTGCCAAATACAGCAAACTCCCTATGACATGTCGGTACATCAGTGACTTTTCTTCAGTTAGTTCATTTCCTTCTTCGCATTTCGTATATTTGGTTCCAAGTGCGAGTGGTGTCGCGACACTTTTTTGATTCCAGCATTCCCATTTCTCGCAATAGTTCATACGTGTACTATTTGTCTAGTGAATAGCCGTCGTCGTACTTGTTAGCTCTCATCGAGAGAATATTTCGGATTTCCGAGATCCTTAATTTCTAGATGTTTTCTTAGCGCTTTCTTTAATTTATTTATTTCGTCTTCGCTTCCAAAAAGTACTTCGTCATCGACGTAAGTGGTAACAATGATATATCTTCCTGGTTTGTAATAAACACAGGGATCCCCGCAGATCGTTTGAAGCCTTCTGTTTGTAATACCAGAAGCGGATAAGAGGAGAAGCCTCTATCTAGGCAAAAAACGTGAAACGTCTTGTTTTCGCGCTTGGTGACATCGACGCAGCGATACAATTTTATTGACGGCGAAAAAATAACGCCTTTACATAAGATATAAATGTCCGGTACTATTGCACTTTATCTAACTAACTCAACTAATAGCAGTTACTGACTAATTAGACCACGGGGAGTTCGAAAAAAATAGTAAAAAAATTCTAAACCCGCCGCAAGTCGGTCAAAAAAAATTTGAAAGTTTTAAAATTGCATGTATTACCGCTATAGACTAAACGCATTATGCACTCAATCTTTCAAAATATGCCGAGGGGAGGGCAACTATAAGAACTTTAAGGACTCGCAACGGAAGTATAGCTATGGATTTTTAAGACCTACTGAATTTAGCAAAACCATTCATTTTTGGTACTGTGATCGTAAAGTAATCTGAGAAATTTTCAAAATATTGCGTAAAGAAAAAATTAGAAATGCCAAAATAATTAAAAGGAGAATATAAGCGAGAAATGGCAAAAATTACATTAGCGATATTTTAGTTTCTAAAAATAGCATTAAACTTTTGGGAAGTATTTAAAAGTTAACTAGGCCTAATCGCAAACAGAATTTTTGGAAAAGGTGGTAAATTAGCTAATAAGTAACCTAACCTAACCTTACCTTTAATACCTTTGAAATATATGGTATTCCTTCTCCGCTAAAACTGTCACTGAATCCGCTGGCCGCCCCTTAATGCCTCCCCTCGATTCGCGCCTCTTCCCGCCTCGCGGGTTGCCATGGAAACGAGAACTCGTTGATTTCAACGTGATTAGACGTGTTTTTATGAAGAGGCTTTCTTGAGAGATAATTATTATTCCTGTCAAATTATATTTTCTGGGGGTTTATTAGGTTTAATTTCTAAATGGCTCATGCTAATTTGGAAAACGAGGCGTATGAAAACCCAAATTTGGGAGTGAGGAACATTTTTAAAAATGGTTTCCTTGAAGAATTGGGGAGGATTTTTTCCGGGATGGATGATGGCCTAAAGGCGCGGTCAGAGAGGGATGCCATTGCCCTAGTACTTTCTTTGGAGATTGTCCCGCGTCTTGAATCCTTCAATGAAGGAAAGACACCTTGCGAATGTGGGAATGAAAACGATGATGGGGAATTAAATGGATATCTTGTTGGGGTTGGCAATGCCCAAAGCCGATTTGGCTATTCGATAAGAAGTTCCGCAGCCCAGTCTCGCGCTAACAAGCGCAAGGCCTTAAAAGCATCCAAAAAGAAGGTACCAGAGTATTTGGCGGTCTAGTGCACGAAGGCTTTCGTCCCCTCGAAAAACACCTGGTTTTACAATCAAAACCTGTCGGTTACCGACAATCTCTTCCTCGTGTTCCTGTGGGTTTCCAAAATGAGCGTGTCTGACGCTATAATCCACAGTGAATGTGCCAGCCATACCGTCGTGGATTACTTTTGCATGTGTCGCGAGGTGGCTGAGATTGTCATTTCGAACAGGGCCGACAAGGTGCAGATTGGAGGACCAGGATTGTTCGTAGAGGTGGACGAAACATACTTGCACTCTAGAAAGTACCACCGCGGGGCTCAATTGGCCGGAGAGACCATTTGTATCTTTGGTATCTATTGCAGAGATACGAAAGATGGTCTTTTTTGAAGGTCAGGAATAAGTCCAGGGCCGTTTTGTGGACCCAATGGCGAAATGCATAGCTCCGGGGTCAGTGATAGTGTCAGATGGCGCCCCGATGTACATGAATTGTACTTTGATGGGATTTCGGGATCATCTGACTGTTTTGCATAAGTATGAGTTCGTGAATTCGGAAGACTCACGTCCTCATACGAATAACATCGAAAACAGAAACCGACATTTGAAGGCGAGCATAAAGTCCTACAGAACTGACCGGGCGTTGAATAGTTATATGGCCACATATTGGTACAGGTGTCTTTTTTTCAAGGACCTAGATGGCAATTGGCTTCCTCCCGGAACCAACTTCCGTTGGTTCCTGGAAGACGTCAAGGCATGCTATCCTGGTCCAGGGAAAAAAGGCCTTGAACTAATTGAAATTGGCGTGTCGGAAGAGTTGAACGCTCTGAATCCAGAGACACAGCCGGCGTTCCTTATTGGTGGAACTCAGCGATGAGTGAGGTCGGTTTTCTTCGTTTAAGACTGTAGGCAAGGGGATTCAATATCCTGGGGAGTTTTCATTTGTCAGGCCCCCCTACCTATATACTGTCGACCTCAATGTCCTGAGGAGTTTAGATTTGATGAGGTCGGCATTATATAGCTAGGGGGGCCTGACAAATGAAAACTCCCCAGGGTATTGAAGCCGGCAGTAGGCAAGGGGACCTGCCATAAAAAAACTCTCCATGAGAAACGAAGTGTGGCCACCTCCAAGTGGTGTTTCTCGGGTAACGCTAAGTGCCACACATTACTGCATAACCATAAATATATTTGGAATTTCTAATTGTATTTAGTTCTTCCCTGGTAATTTGAAACCCTTTCCAAAATATCGCTGTTTGTGTTTAGATATTTCAAAAAGAATAAGACGCCTTTTTCAAAATATTGCTGTAAAATTTGACGCATTGTCCAAAATATTGCGTTAAAATATGACGCCTTTTTCAAAATATTGCGCTAAAATATGACGCCTTTTTCAAAATATTGCGTTAAAATATGACGCCTTTCCAAAATATTGCCGTAAAATATGACGCCTTTTCCAAAATATTGCCGTAAAATATGACGCCTTTTCCAAAATATTGCCATAAAAATATGACGCCTTTTCCAAATATTGCCGTAAAATATGACGCCTTTTCCAAAATATTGCCGTAAAATATGACGCCTTTTCCAAAATATTGCCGTAAAATATGACGCCTTTTCCAAAATATTGCCGTAAAATATGACGCCTTTTCCCAAATATTGCTGTAAAATATTACGCCTTTTCCAAAATATTGCTGTAAAACATGACGCCTTTTCCAAAATATTGCTGTAATATATGTCGCCTTTTCCAAAATATTGCTGTAAAATATGACGCCTTTCCAAATATTACCATTAATTTTCAAATAATTCGCGTAATTTTCCATAATTTTGCCTTTAAGTTCATTTGCTTCCCAAATTATTTGAAGCCTCTTGCAAAAACTAGATGATTACTTTATTTACAACCCAAATAGAATGCAACCTTTCTGAAATATTCTCAACTAAAATGCGCCTTTTCCAAAATTTTGATGCTTACTTCTTTTACAACTCAAATAAAATGAGACCTTTTCCTAATTTTTTCTCAATTAAAATCCACCTTTTCAAATATTATTAGCATAAATCTCATAATTTTGTAGATTTACCTTTTCTTAGTAAGATCTAGAATAAGCTATAACACTATTTTCGTCGCGAGTCCATTTGGTAAGATCGAGCTCGGCTGCAGACGACGGAGTTTGGTTTTTCTGGAATTCTCGGGGCCCGGGGTTATGGTAAATACATGCAATTTTAAAATTTTCAAAAATTTTTGACCAACTTGCGGTGGGTTTAGAATTTATTTACTATTTTTTCCGAACTCCCCGTGGTCTAATTAGTCAGAAACCGCTGTTAGTTGAGTTAGTTAGATAAAGTGCAATCCTACCGTAAGAAGTCCTTTAAAGCAAATTCCGGAGCGCGAGCGAAGCAGCTAACTTTGTCACGCCGCGATAGTATGCCGAGGGTTAACTTTTAGGTAGAGCACGGAGCGCAATTAAACGCGACTGGTCTCGTCAAAGTCCGAAGCCATAACTTATATGAATATACTAATACTAATTCTTGTCACTAGAGGGCGGTTAAAAGTTTAATAATACTGATAAAAGAGTTTATCTCATCATATGTAGTTCCCAATATCTTGAATTCATATCATCATATGTAGTTCCCAATATCTTGAATTCATATACTTCCATAAGCGCTTGAATGAGAGCATTCGCCCTACTATTGTTGAATGGCTTTTCACGGAAGCAACACCGCTGCCGAGAACTAAGGGTGGGTACACATACTCTGGTAACTGGGAGGCTATTCTCTAAAAATCGAAAATCATTCGGATCACTCCGAATCCTTATGATTCGGATCGGGCTCATTCGGAGTGGACCGAGAAAACCGTATTCTCTAACCCCAATCCTTATCATCATTCGGATACTTCGAAACTTTTCTCTCAATCCAAATGGACGTCACTTCCTCTTAAGCACGTGTTGATTTTTCCATCACGTGCGGTACTTTTCCACGCCCACTTCTTCCTTATTGGTCAATTTTATTAGGCGCGCTTTCAAATTGAAAGGATGGACACTTTGGTTTTCCCAAGGAGTGGAAAATTTTGGAAAACGAGTCTTTGTATTGGGAATACATTCAATACAAAGAAAATTTTCTCTTTCGATTTCTTTTCTTAAGATACAAACACGTGCTTCTTTTTTGGGTGAAAATATTTATTTTTGAATTAATTTCACTTGAACATTAATTTAAAATGGGAGTTAAAGTACACGCCAAGCAACAATTAATTTACGTCGAGTTTTAGTAGAAGCTAATAGAAATTTGTAGACATGAAATTCAGCGCTACATTTAGTAGGGTTAAGTACGAGGCATGTGGGAGGACTAGCCTCCCAATTAAATAGTTGCGGAGTTGGGGCGACGAAAAATGTTGAAAAGTTCAAGAAGGTATGTTAATTTAAATACATTTTAATATAAATTTTAACATAATAACTCCGTTAGTGCTTTACGGCATGGAAATCCGCCGTAAAAGCCAAAGCCTCTAAGGCCAATATTGGCAAGACCGGTGGTGGGCCACCTCCGGAATCTATTACGGATTTAGAAGGGAGGCTAATGCAAATTTTTGGGAAGGGGTTGGTCACGGGCCTAGAGTCTGTCATTGACGCTGGGTTCCCCGAAGTTCATACCCATCAACTTCATCCCTCCGTTCTCCTGCGGCCAACGGTTCCTCAAAGGAATCCACCTCGGCATTTGTTCCGTTGGATGACAACTTTGAGGTGGATGTGGCACCGATTGTCACAATGGTGGTTGGAGAATCAACCATAACTACTCCAACCAGCCGCGAGATTTCCGGTGGCGAATCTAGCGGAAACGATGAAATGGGTTTTGTGCCAAACTCAGTTGCAGATTCTGCAAAAAGTATTTTTATATAGCAAATAATTTAGGCTAATCCTGACATTTACTAACAAGTATAACAAATTTATAGAATTGAATGAGGCACGAAAAAAGAGAAGGGCGCGAAAGCCGCAAAACGCCGTATGAACGGGTCGCAGAGCATTTGGGGAGACCCAAACTGCCCAAAATATCGAATATGGAGGCATTAGAAAAGCTCTAGAGTCGATAGCCGCGTCCCAATCAAAACTGGCTGAGGCGGTAACAACATTGGCCAATGCCTCAGTTATGCAGGCTAATGCCTCAGTTAGGCAGGCTAATGCCTTTGAGATAATTGCGCAGGCCTTAAGGGACAGAGTCTGAGCATTGGCGAAGAAAAAAAACAGCCCTTTTAAGGGCTACTCGTCAATAATATACTGTCGAAATAAAGGGTTAAATTTTTTTAAAAATTGAGTCGTCACGCATGATGACTTGACCGTCGGATCCCTTGTGACGAGGAGATTAGTAAAAAAAATTGAACTCTTTATTCAAGCGCTATATTGTTGGCCAGTGACACTTGAAGTTCCGATTTAATCATATAGGCTAATGTCGTGAACATGTGCGGAGTATATTGCCTTCTCGTGGCAAGTGTCGTAAACTTGCTTTGCAAGGCCGAAATATACACGCTTTCTTAGAATAATACAAAAATATAATTTATCATAATATAATATGGTTTTTATAAACTAACCATCTTATTACATTATTACTTCCATTAAAGTAAACTCTAAGTAAATGTGTATGAAAACCTTGAAACAAAATTTTTATTTAATAACATAAAAGAAAAAAATCTTAGCCCTACGTAAATTAAAATGTAAAAAATATATAATTTCTAAATTAACTAAAAAATGTAAACATTTTCAAAGAAATATTTAAAAGAAACGTTTATGAGAAATATGAAAACCTTGAAACAAAATTTTTATTTAATAACATGATAAAAGAAAAAAAACAATCTTAGCCCTACGAAAATTGAAACGAAAAAAAATATATTTCTAAATTAACTAAAAAATGTAAGCATTTTTAAAAGGAATATTAAAAGAAAATTTTTGAGAAATATGAAAACCTTGAAACAAAATTTTTATTTAATAACATAAAAGAAAAAAATCTTAGCCCTACGAAATTAAAACGTAAAAAATTAATAATTTCTAAATTAACTAAAAAATGTAAGCATTTTTAAAATTAATATTTAAAAGAAACGTGTATATTTCGGCCTTCCAAAGCAAGTTTACGACACTTGCCACGAGAAGGCAATATACTCCGCACATGTTCACGACATTAGCCTATGTATGAGATTAAATCGGAACTTCAAGTGTCACTGGCCAACAATATAGCGCCAAAATAAAGAGTTCAATTTTTTTTACTAATCTCCTCGTCACAAGGAATCCGACGGTCAAGTCATCATGCGTGACGACTCAATTTTTTAAAAAAATTTAACCCTTTATTTCGACAGTATATTATTGACGAGTAGCCCTTAAAAGGGCTGTTTTTTTAGAGGGTACATCAACGAAAACGACGAACCAGTCTGTCCCTTAACCTTCGCCCTTCCGGGTTCCAGTTCCCATTACGAGGGGGAACAATGTGAGGATGTGGGCGGTCATCCTCCACATATGGGGCATCGTCGTCCTCTACGTCAATGTCTTCCCCAAGCCATTCGCCATACACATGTTATGTAAAACAACACATGCCATAACGATTTGTGCCGCGAATTTCGGATTGTAATGGAGAGCCCTAGCCTTTAGCAAACACCGAAAGCGTTGCTTTAGACATCCATTACACTTTCAATGGTACATCTAGCCTTAAAAAAAGCTGACATAAACCGAAATTCTGGGGTACCCTCTTCGGGCCCTATAATGGGGACCAATAACCATGGAGTTAATGGATAGCCACTATCTCCTACAAAAATAAACAAAAAATAAATAAATAAATAAATAAAATCATTAAAAATTGGGCTTTGTGACTTTAAACTAACCCAACTCAAAATTGAAAAAAAAACAGTCACACCTCCCCATATAAAATTAAATTGGTTAAAATAATTTGGTCAATTAAATCCGCTCGCAATGAATATATTGGTTGGCACATACTAGCTCCCTATTATTACTTGTAATTTTGTGGAGAGTCAGTTTTAGTCATGTTAGAGATAAGCAATATAATTAATAATTACCAATTATCCAAGAATAATTTAATGACCCATTTAAGTATGCCTGTTCCAAATGTCTTGAAACTTTTGTACTGCGGTAAATAAATGAGTCGTGCGTTGACCCCGCAAACTTGGCATTAGCCGCAAGAATGTTCAAATCATAGTCGCAGACTAATTGAACATTTAAGGAATGATAAGACTTCCGGTTCACATAAGAGCTCTCCGGAAAGTCGGGATCATTGTTCGGAGGTGGCACGATTGCAACGTGGGTGCAATCGATTACTCCGATAGTTCCGGGGAAATTGCACTCATCTTGAAACCTCATTTTGATGGCATGTTTCTCTACCTCCGTTACAGGAAATTTTATGTGCCTCGGTACTAGATGACGGTTTATAGCCCTAGTAACGTCTCTTAGACTTCGGCTTTCGCTAGATTGGCTTACACCAAGAAAATGTTTTGCCCAACATCTAAGTGGTATGAACCCCTACCGAAAAACCTCAGTGCAATGAGAACCTAGAAAAACAACGTCGATTAATCGTAAATTATAATCCAATTGTGTGGAACTCGTGAGATTATTATACATTCATTAATGTAGATCATTAGCCCTCTATCAATAATTTAATAGAAGCTAAACGAAACAACCTAATTTAATCTAGTAATTCCTAATAATTTATGCAATTGGTCAAGAATAGGTGGTTCTAACCAACCCAGCCCCGTTACAAAAATTATTACAATTGACAATTAAATCTGTGTTAATTAATGTAATTGCATCTAGCGAAATGATCCCTTAAATGTATGATAAATTTAACGTTTTCTTACCTTTAAATCTACTGGCAAAGCCGTCGATCTAATACCTTGTATAGGCTCGGTCAACGTTTCGCAAAGGCCTAAAGCCATGTCCCGCGTTAACCTAAAATTTTGCCTGAACCGAAGATCATCTAACTCCCACGCTTGATTTAAGTCTCGAAAAACCCTTTGAACTCGTAAGTCGCGACGGGCAAGGCGATTACCACGTTCAAATCGCAAGCGATGAAGCTCGAGTTGAAAAACCAAAGCAGCCATACTAACAAAATATGAACCGCAGCCAAGGTGCCAACAAAGAGGTATGGGAAAAAAAACTAGAAAACTCCGGCGGAAGTTCCGCGAATCTAAGATTTATGGAGGGAAGAGAGGCGGTAAAAACTCCGAATGCCCGATTCGGCCGTCTCTTACGGCCGCCGAGTGATTCGGAGAGGTTATCACCGTATGATTAGGATAAGGTGCTTACAGAGTACGTTTTATTTTCATTCGGAGAAATTGACTCCGAATGAAAAGATTCGGATCGAAATTCCTCCAAAAGGACCTTAGAGAATAGCCTCCCTGGCTCTTCTTTCTGGGTCTTTGTGACTGGTGCAAGCTATTTTTACAAACGTTCAACTGTTCTCTCAGCTCTTGCTCAGAAGCGTTAGTGGCCGCTTCCTCCAAAGGGTTAGCCGTCTCTTCCTCAAATGTGTCAGCGATCGCTTCCTCAAATGATTAAGCCGTGGCTTTTCATGAATTCTCTTTAACTAATAAACATAAACAGGGATTTAAGCCAATTTCCCAGGTTGAACGCACTACTTTTGTAATTTAATATATATCGCCTACGAAGCATTTTGGCTGCGATTTCTTGAATTCTTAAACTAACACCCAATTCCTTAATTTCTCGAAAATGAACAAGTTTATAAACCTGATCGAGGGATACTTTTAAATTTACGTAACGTTCGTACAAGTACCTTGCTAAAATTGTATGCTTACTTTATATGTTCTGCTTCGAAAACCATTATTTATGTTTATTATAGCTCCTTTTATTAAATTTCTGTGCTGCTATCAGCGGAATAAAAATTAAACAACCTTCTCGAAATGGCCTAGCAGCTAAAATTTTTTTTAACCTCATAAATCAATGAAAAAACTGTCTTTCCATTTCATTATCCCTCGAAAAAATAACCCACTAAAAAGATAATGATTTTTACGGTATTGAGATTTTTTTCACTCTTAAAATCTCCGAGGGACCATGACGTCACAGAGAAGTATTACACTGACGTATCTGTGTGTATGTTGGTGTATATCTGTCTGTCACCAGGTTGGCAGTTGGAAAATCGGAGCAAACGTATATACAATATCCGGATCACGTTCGCAGTTCACAGAAAGCAATATTGGCTTCAACTCCATTATCGTCGTTGGGGTTTAGATGTACGCGGCGATTGGCTAGGGTTGCGAGGAACGTCTAGCCTCCCAATGACAGGCTTTGACCAAAGGTTCACACAATTGCGGTTTTCCTATCATTTATTGTGAATCAATATACCCTAAATTTCCGAAACTTCTTAAAGAGGCATACTTTAGAATTCAAACCTCAATAATAGCTGTATAAATGGTTTTATGAAAAACTTTCTTAAAACAACTTAACTAGATTAAAGGGGAATTGCTGACGATTAAAAAATTATTATCAATAATATTTAATTATTTGAGAAAAACCATTTAATTTTGTCTTAACTCGGAGAGGTTTACATTGGTTTCTCAACTTGTTATATTGTACATGTTATTCTTTCTTAAAAAAAATATTATTATTTGTAAATTTACATTTTACATATTCGCGATGTTTCAAAGTTATTACACAGGATAGAAATTAATGGGGGAAGTTTTTAAGTAACAAAAGAGAATAATACGGCAGTAGAGAGAATTTATCTCCCGTGCGACCCCCATTTGTATTACAGGGAAAACTCCCCCTCCCCTCCCTCCATTTTTGTACTCTTTTTCTGCGACCCCCTTGCTGACCCCCATTTGGTATTACAGGGAAAATATTTTATGGGTTTATAGGGAAACTGGACGACCATATTTTCAACCCCCCCCTCCCCCATTTGAACTACAGGGAAAATATATTTTAGAGCCGAAAATCTCTTTGGGTTTATGGGGAAATTTATTTTTTTCACCGCTAGATGTCGGTATGGTCAACCTTATTTAAACGTTGGTAAATTCGTTTTCATTTTACCTTGTTGACAACCAATTCTAGAAGGGCCGGTAGGCCCTTCTAGATAAGATCCCACACCCTCCTGTAATGTTTAATGAAAATTCACAGATTTTCGCCGATTTTCCCATAGGAATAACATGGGGTTTTTGGTGCTCCAGCACATCGAATCATTTAAAAACTAAAGCGAAGTTACGTTTCGGAACACTTTTAAATTAACAAGTAACTATTCAAGGTGTGCCTTTTTCAAGTTTCATCAAAATTAATTAAGTCTAAGTATGTTAATTTAATTAAAAATGCAAGTACCTCAAAAGATTTCTCTTCAGCAGACGACGCTAATTGGTCTACAGTAGACGATCCTAAATTGCCATTTCACGGCCTTGAATCTTTAACTTGATATTTTTCAATAACTATAACACTCAAATTTTTAAAAACTTCACTGGTGGGTCTAATTTTTGTTCAATTGTGTGTCTCGGTTGAAATTCTTTATTTAAGATACATTTTTTATTTATATTTTAGATGTTAGTTTCGACCAAGGCTTAAGTTGCCTTACTTAGGCAGATTAATGAGTTCATGGATTAACTAACGCTATCCCTTAATTATTCCATGGTGAGTATAATGCAATGGGTGATTGTAAAAGCTTGAAGGATAGATGGATCAGTGAGGGAAATAAGGATTTTTTTAAAACTGGACCAGTGGCCTAGGTATTTTAATTAAAATTAGTTGATTTGATGTTAGTAGTATTTTAAAATTGTTCCTAGCTAATGAGTCTCGAAAGAAGTTTTACAAAGTTAAATTTCAGTTGTTAGATGTTGAATCAGTGTATCTGGGAAGACGGGTAAAAAAGGTTAAAGGACGGCTACAATCATGTGACTTTTATGGGTATTCTGTACCGTTTTTAGAGAGCCTTAAGTCTTTGGTTAAGGTTCCTGATGTAAATTTTTGGGTTCTTAATTCTCATGGTAGTGATAACAACGTAATGAAAGACTGGTGTGATGCTCTATATTTTAAAGAACACGAAATGTCTAAATCTTTGTCTTCAAATTATTCTTCACGTGGACGATATTGAGACAGTTAACCCTATTGGCACCCATAGAAAAATTCACAAACTAACTATATTCTCCTATGATATAGCAAATATCCCCCCCAGTTTCGCTCCAGGCTACATGTGAAACAGCTTCTAGCGATAGCAAAGTCCGATGATATCAGGAAAGTAGGAATGAATAATATCTTATAAGATTTCATTGGTACAATGAATGAATTTCAGCATGGGATAGATCTTTTAGGCAATGGTACAATTTTTAAAGCATTACTCGTTTGAACCCCTGCTGATACACCTGTTTTAACCAACTCTGGTGGTTAAAAGGAGTGGCATTCGCAAAGAAATGTTGCCGAACGTGTTTAGGCGAAAGGCCGGATATATTTGAGAAATTTAAAGAAGATGAGTTTGCCCAAAGAACCACAGACGACCATTTAGAAATGTGTGAAATATTAGGCGAAATAAAAACTAAGGCAAATAGAAAAGATTGGAGTAAAGCCTATGGGATAAACCGTAAATCCGCTCTATTAGAACTCGATAATGTTAGTTTAGATACCCCGATTCATGGCCCAATGCACGTGCTTTTGGAAGGCATTGTCTTATTAGAGATTAAGGCCATGTTGACTCATTTTGTTATTGTGGAGAAATGTTTTACTTTACAGTGGCTTAATACGCAATTGGAATGTTACGATTACTGTTATTTAGGATCTAACTCCAAACCAACTTTAATTGATCCCCAGGCGGTTTCTAGAAAGGGTCACATATCTTTAACTGCATCCTCTTGCCTTACGCTTTTAGAAAAACTGCCTTTCATTTTAGCAACTAAAGGGCCACCCAATGAGAAAAAGCTTCTCTGCTTTAACTTATTAGCTAGAATATTTTTCTTAAGTACAAGTCCTTACGCTATGAAGGAAGGTTCCACAGAATTAGCAACAGCCATAAGTGACCATCACAAAACGTTTTTAATCGAATAACCTGACATTAATCTCACCCCCCAAGTTCCATTACCTTAATCATTTTCCTAGACAGTTTGAACGTTTTGGACCGCTACGCCATCAATGGTGTATGCGATTTGAGGCGCATATCAATGTGTTTAAGGGTTGTAAATGGGGTTCTTTTAAAAATATTGCACTCAGTATGAGTCCTTATCATCTTCTGCGAAGTTGTTGTTTTCAAAGTAATACATTGGGTTCTCCAAATGAAAATTTTTAGTATAGCTGTGATGAGTTCAAAGTTTCTCGTGAAATTCAGGTTACTGATCTCGATAGAGATACAAAAATGTTTATTGCCCCATGTCTAGAAGCTGAAAATGAACCCCCAATTGCAACTATTTTAGTTTTAAAAGAGCTGTGTGTGCATGGTCATCTATATAGACCTGGGATAAGCATCGTTACTTCAAATTTGTCCAACAAGGCACCATCATTTGCGATAATTGATGAAATAATAGCTTCTCAAAAATGTCATCTCTTTCTCATCAGGGAGGTTACGAAATCAATTTTCGTTCCGCATTTGAATAGCTTTCATGTAGAATTTTCTAGTCTCAGAAGTGTAGTTAGAAGGGATGATTTGGAGAATCCCTGGCCATTAGCAACTAGGACCTTCGGACCAAATAATTATATAATGAGCAAATATACTTGTTTCATTGAACACTTAAATAATACTAGATTTTAAGTTCAAAGGTGGAAATAAAATGATCTTATCAGTGCCGTCTTATCCATTGGGCCCGTTGGGCACTGGCCCAGGGGCCCCTTATGAACAGGGGCCCCATAATTGTCAAATAATACTCATTTTACCTTTGTCATAAGAAAACCACAAGAAAATATAAACTACTTTCCATCGATCATTCAGTCTTTTCAATAAAAAATTTCGCCTTCGAACTTGAAAAATGTAAAACTAAAAATCTGAGACCTATGAAGTAGTCACCCATTGCCTTGGCTTTTACATTATCCCCCTCCCCATGGCCTGACTTCACAACCGCACATCGGCTTATTTATTTAGATTGAAACCTTCACTCTAAAACAGTCTCAGTCTATCCTGTCATTTTGCCCATGCTCAGAGAGAAAACCTGGAATTTTCTCGATCATTCTCGCTGTTAGGTGGTGGTCTATTTCTCTCCCTGCTGAAAGTAGAAAACTCTGTTTAAAATATAATGCCTGTTATGAATAAAATTATGGCTGAGATGTTAGACAAACCATAAATAGAGATTATTAGTGATCAAATCAAAAATTAAACGTAATACTTTGAGCGGTGCTCAGAAGATAAAAGCAGCTGCGCACATACCTGTCCACCATCGCTTGGGCTCGGCTCAGCTCACGTTACTTTATAGAAATTGACAACGAGCTCACCTCAAGCTCGAAATTGAAACAATGTTTCCTTAGAGCTCAATGTGAGCTCAAGCTCAGTTAGTTTTTATAAATGAGCTCGCCTCGGGCTCGGGTTCATTCGCATAATTTTGATGGGCTAAGCTCGAGCTCAAGCTCTCTCTAATATCTTTCGCGAGCTCAGCTCGGGCTCAAAAAATCGATAGAATTTAAGGCTCACCTCGAGCTCGGGCTCATTCAATTTAGTAAGCTCAAGCTCGAGCTAGGTCTCATATTTCCGGAGAATATTTCTTCCAAACAGTGTAGATGTTGAAATAAATAATTTTGCAGCTATTTTTACGCGATAAATGCAAAACTACAATACATATTTACAATCCAAATGACTTGCACTACATTTGTATTAAAAAAAATTCAAAACTTCATCTACCAATGAGTTACGCTAGTTTCTGTTGGCACTGAATACGGCGCTGAGCCAAGATGAGCGCAGTCTCAAAACAGTGAGCGCCCTTTCAAAATGAGCGGTCTCATAGTTTTCAGTTGGCCTCGCTCGAGCTCAGGAAAGCCAAAACATTTGTAAGAGAGCTCAGTGCAAGCTCTCGTTGATTTTACAGTTGAACCTGGGCTCAGCTCAAGGCTCACTTTGTTTGTGACGTATTGTGAGCCCGGGCTCAAGCTCAGAAAACTTTTTCATAAACTTTCGGGCTCGGCTCGGGCTCGTGACTTTATCAATTATTTCGAAGAGCCTCGCTCAATTCGCGCTCGGGCTCGCTAAATTGAGGTGAGCGCGGACAGCTATGGGCCTGCGCAGGAGAAAGAGAAAGCTAACATCATGTTTCCATCAAAATGCTATGAGAAGTGCTGAGCCTGGTAAAATGACTCTTTCAACAGTATCACCGAAGCCCTCAACGACTACCACAGTTCCAACCGACATTGCAGTGGAGTCATCACTTGTTCCTACAACTGATCCAGATGAGGATATTCCACCAGTGAAAGTGCTTAAAAATCTTCCTTCCAGGAACAGATGCAGGGCTATGGGTAATCCTAACTCAGTTGATTGCTGGATTCGAAATGGGCCGACATCTTGTCAGAAACATGGAAGCGACCTTTATAAGACACGCCGAGTGTATAAAGCAGATGGAGAAAGCATTAGAATTCCAAGACAAGATATTGGTCAAAAAATGTGTTCAAACGTGAATTACATTGGCGATCCAAGAAATGATCGACTTCGATCCAATTGTAAAGGAATTTTCAAGGAAGAAAGTGTGCAAATGTTTCTGACTTTGCGTTGACTGTTAATTTTGTAGACTTTAGTTTGAAGGAAATAATAAATAGTTTTATTTCTCGATTATGGTTTTGTATAGGGGATTAGGGGGGCCCATATAGCACTTAAGACGGCCCTGGATCTTATATCATATTATTCTATCCACCAATAATTTTAAAGCTTAAATTGAATTTAAAAATATAGATTTTAAAATAGTGTCAGAGTAATTGCTGTTAAAACAAATATATAGGTTTAAAATGCTGGACAGCAGGGGATGCTATAGGGGGGAATGTAAAGAATGTAAAGGCGAATGTGAAGATTATGAAAAGCCAAGTTCTTCAGATGACAATAAGTGCTTATACTGCGGATGCCCACCTACTAAACACGAAAAAGGTAACATTACTAGGTCTAAATCTATAGCTTAATTGTTAACAATTTTCTAGTAGTTCCAGAAAAAGTTGATTCGTTACCTAAGATGGACGCAGATAAAAATTCAAATGAAGTGTCAATTGGATTGGTCGCTTCAGACTCACTTCAAGCAGATGCCTCACCGCCAGTGCCTATTATCAACATTCAAGATTCAAAACCAATAGAGGAAATTTTAACCAAGCAATTTGAAGTTAATGGTAGTTCAAAAAGTGACTTGACTAGTGCAAAAAATTCGATTCCGGGAGATGAAACACAAAGAACTATTATCGAAGTTGAAAAAGATACTACTGAATCAACATTCTTAATATTTTTTTATGGCACATAGATTTTAGATATTAATGGACAGCTTAAATTTCTTTTTTGGGGGATATTTATAAATGATGCTTTCGTTTTTAACATTATTTTGTTATCCGTGGATGCTATATCTATTAAAATTAGGTTCTAAAATGTTTATTTTTAAAATATTTTTTTTTACATGTAGGGTTTTGAATTGCATAAATTTTCTCCCATCATATTGAGCGCTTTAGAAACTGGAACGTTAGAAGATAAGGGATATTGGGACACGTTTTTTTCTGAATGTGCTGTTCACTATGTTAAATATCCCGATTGTTCGAATAAATGCGCCTACAGAAAAATTGGTTTGTCAATGGTGCAAAAGTATCCATCATTGGAAAGGAGCGGAACAACTGCTTATGTTAGTGAGATAATTCAAATCAGCAACTGCCCTGGGCCTTTACTTTTAGGGGCGCCGGGAGGGGGGAAATTCGTTAATTTTCTCTCTGCCTGGGTTATCAAACACTCTTGACGACCCTGATTCAAATTGCCGGATTTAATGTGATAGTTTTTCATCTGATATTTTGAATAATTTAAGTAATCTTTATTTAGAGGCAATTTACTAAGTCGCTGAGCTTACGAATAAGGAAAGAAAGAGGAAATGTGATTCCAAAGACCCAAAGGGGTTTCTGAAAATTGCTAAAATTGATTTAAATAACAGCGTTACTGATGAACATAACGCGTCCACATCGAAATCAAATGAAGAGAGCTTAAATAATGGGCAAAAATCATTAAATAACAAAACTAAAACTGTAATCAAAAGTAATGCAAGGTAGGATAGGAGTAATCGTGTGCTGTGTTTTAAACACGAGCTTGAAAAGTTAAAAGATATTGTTCGTTTAAGTTACTCAAGGCAGAACTTCACTGGCAACCTTTTGTCATAAGATAAGGAAGTAGAGCTCCTTGCTAAGCTAAAAAAAGACTGGAATCAAAAGGACAGAGACTGGGGTTCAATTAGAGCAATATTAAGGGAGACATTCACAAATCGAACACAATTTCTTCATTCAAATAAGGAATTTGATTTCAGCGCACTAATCGACAAGTATCACTGTTTTGATCATTGGAAAGTTGTATGTTACGTTCTTCCTGTTTTTATATGTATGTACATCATGTTTTGAATGTTTTTGCTTCGAATATATTTAAAAATAGTTTGTCTTGGAGTTTCGTCTTACAATTGGAACAAAATCCTACGAAGAGTGCAAGAAAAACTTAGAAAAGTTTGCGCAAGTACTTATTGCTCTGACAGAAGTAGAACTTACGCTAAAGGTCTGCTGAGGTTCATTCAAGGGAAGTTGAAAAGGAAAATCAAGTTATTTTTATTTATTATTCTAATAATTATCAAACATATCTGCACAGTGAAACATTGTGAATCGATTTTGAATTTTTAAATTATTAGAAAATAATTTCCTGGATATTTCATTATGCGCATAGGTCTTATAATTAGTAGAAACTTTTATAAAAACGTCATTTTCCTTTTCAACCTCCCTTTATCATTTAGGCTTATGCATTTCCTCATATCATATCTTTATTAATCTTTTAGGGCGAGGAAAGAACTTTTGAAAGTTTCAAACATTTTGAGAAGAGAATTGGAATTTTTCAAACTCGTGGAGCGAAATCTCTACCAGTAATCATACACGTAGAAGTAAGTGAAATAATTAGGATTTGTGAGCAAAGGATGAGCTAATTTTGAGAAAGTACATAATATTTATATAATATTTTCTTTCTTATAGCCTGAAAAGTTTGAAGAAGAGTTGTTGTCAGTGAATGAAGGACCACCAATGGCTGTCGTTTCCTTCAAAAATAGTACGCCTTGCGATGTCGCTGTGGTGGGATATACGAAAACTATTTTCCTCACGGGAAATAAAATAACTTTAACGCTGGTTTTAGAAGTGTTGTTAGCGGTGTACTACTCTTTGGAATTAAACTACCCACGAGAGTTTAACCAAACGCTTGGCTTTTGCGCAAAGTGGGTTTTAGGACATAATTACACAAAACTTGGTACGAGAGCTGTCAAGTTAGACCATAAGTTTAAAACTTTGTGGGAAAACAAAATTAAATTCAACTGATCAATAAAATGAATTTCAATGGGTAATGAAGTTTTGTTTCATTCGCAACAGCGCTTTTTAGATTTAATAATGGCATTCTCAAGCCAAGGCATATATTGTAGAGCATCTTAGATTTCTACAACATTAACTTTCAAATAATTATTTTGGGGAAAAGCAAATTTGTCATATGTCACGAGAATTTTGTGATCTTAAAGTGTTCTTCATGGAAAGTGATATGTGATGCATTTGTGCATTGTGATCTTAATTAGTTACCAATGTGATCTGGCGTACACTTTAGTAAGATCACATGAATATCGTTTCCAGATCACTTGGTACGTTAACAGACCACTTCCAGCTCATTTTACGCACATGTACTTTATGTGATCCTAATGCGTAGATGATCTTATTCAGTTACATGTATGGGTGCTCTTAAAGTGAACGTTTGGTGATCTAAACTTGAAACTATTATTTGCAGTGTAAGAAAGGAACAACAATTCTGGGTGATAAATGTATCACTAAATCGAAACGTACGCAAGCTCGCATTCCAATGGCTACGAGAGGTATTCAGACAACTATATCTTTACAAAATGATGTTTAGTTCCAATGGTTCCAATCAAATGAAGCTTTGCGGGTTTTGTTACCACAAGCGAAATTTTTTAAAGATAATGGATTACAAACTGACTTTCCACAACAAATATTTTCTTCAACACCTTACGGTAGTGAAGCTGAATCAGATTCTGAAAATGTTGAGGCAGACCCGTTTGATTTGAGTTACCGCCCATCAATTTCAGAAATGGAAAGTACTGCTTTAAACGTCTCACATAATACACCAGATGATAAAAATAGGAAGTTCATAGTCCATGAATCTTGTATTTTAAAACTGCTAAAGCTGTGTTTCTTGTGTTTGTCAAATTGATTTTTGGTTGTTCAAGTGAAAGGGTCACTAATGAAGGTAACAGCAACTTGTCACAAGATGACGTGTGGAAATATCACTTATTGGCAAAATGAAATTAACAGTAGCAACAAGAGAGTAGAAGGGAATATTTTGCTTTCAGCGGCAATTTTGTTTACAGGATCTTGCCCTAAAACGATTCTACGAATGTTAAATTTGAATGGTGTGCAAACGTGTTCTTATAGAACCTATTTCCGCGATCAGTCCAGTCACTTGTTTCCGGCAGTTGAGCGGGTATGGGATAATGAACAAAAACGTATGTTTGAAAAATTCCGTGGAAAGAAATTAATACTCGCTGGTGATGGTCGCTCAGATTCTCCTGGTTACTCAGCCAAATATGAGAGCTATACTATTGTGGAAACATCTGAAAACAAAGTATTCCATTTTTCCTTGGTGCAATCAAATGAAGTTGGAGGGAGCTTCTATATGGAAAAAGGTCTTATTCGTTGTTTGTAATTCCTTAAAAAAGACTTGTCAATCAGTCACATTATTACAGATCGTCACGTTCAAATTAGATCATATTTAAAAAAGTGTCATCCAGATATAATCCACCTGTTTGATTGTTGGCACATTAGTAAAGGATTTGCAAGTAAATTGAAAACGCTAGGTAAGAAGAAAAAATATTCAATTCGTGGAGAATGGGCTAACAGTATAGCTAATCACATTTATTGGTTAGCTTCTACAAGTGATGGAGAACGAGAGATTATGGTTGCAAAATGGCTATCCATGCTTAATCATATTCTGGATATGCATGTGGCCCTTTTGAGTGTTATGAACATGGGGGACCTCCTCGAAAGTGGCTGGTTAGAGAAACGGATTCGTTTATTGAATGCGAAAAAATGACATTGAGGCTTGTACGAGATGTGAGGCAGCTTTCACCTTACGAACAGACTTCTAGCGCAGAAATTTTCCACAGCTCCTAAATCTTCGCACTATTTTCTTCGTGGGATGAATGCTCGACTTATAACAGTTGTTTTGCATTTTTAATGAAAATAGTAATAAAAAGCAAGCTAGATAGGCGGATGGTAGTCTAAGGTACAAACTTGTATATCCCAAAAAAAAGCGGGCGAGCACAGTTAAAAAAAATTAAAGAGGAAATCACATATGCATATTTAGAACATTGATGGCGGAACTACATAGAGTATTAGAAGATGTTTCAAGTTATGAAGAAGGAAAAAAATAACTTCTAAATCCCTCCCAAACCTTGCATCTTCCTACAAACGACCTACAATGGGAGATGCAATTAAAAGTTTTCAGTCCAGATACGCAAAAAGAAACTAAAGTTATCAGCAATTTTTTTTATTTTACATTTTAAGATTTTTATCACTTGATATCACATTTCTTTACACTTTGTCAAAAAGATTTAAGAGTTACACAAAGATAAATGTATACATTATTTTTATAGCAAACATGACTTTTTAAAAAACTCCTTAGTACATTATCACTTTATTATGAAAAAAACCTTTTTTTAAATTTATGCTATTATAAACATATCCGTATTTAGTTGCTTTTAAAAAATAAACAATTTTTATATTTAAATATTAGGAACATAATTCTGTCATTGATGTCCTAAAATTAGAAACCTTACCTATGCTGACAGTCTTATCAGCATAAACTGTTTACTAGAATATCAGAAAAAATCATTTGTATCCATTTTCATTTGAAGAGACATGGAACCCCACCAATAGTAGTATAGTCATTTTAGCCCAAAAATAGAGGGAACCCGCAACAAATTGAAACAAAGCTGAAAATTTCAGATCTTATAGATTTTTGGGCGCTCTTTAACGTGGTGTGGTCTCCCACACTCTCCCATTGGAGGAATTACCGCCATATTGGAAAATGGCGGACAAAATCGAGAAAACGTTTAATAACTCCGGTTCTACTTAACCGATTAACACGTAATTAGACTTCAATTGTAGATCACCTCCAAACACATAATTCATCTCTGACAATATTTTGCCCTACAACTAACCGGAAGTTCACAATCTGACTCTGAAGATTAGCCTCATATAAAAATGGGAATTTGAAGCATTTTATGGTTTCTATATTCAGAATACATTTCCAAAATCGAGAAAACGTTTTCTAACTCTGGTTCTACTAACCCGATTAACAAGTTATTAGGCTTCAATTGTAGATTACTTTCAAACACATAATTCATCCTATAAGATAATTTGTCCTACAACTAACTGGAAGTTCACAATCTAGCCCGGAAGGTAAGGCAAATCTAATTTTTGAGTATTTCGAAACGGTTTCAAGCGAAATAAATGCAAAGCGGGTTTTAAACCTAAAATATATTATTCCCATTATATTTTTACCTCTTTAAGTGACGATGACGTCACGGAGAGGTATTATACTGGACGTGAATGGGGGGATGTCTGTCTGTGTGTGTCGGTCACCGCGTTCGCAGTTGGCAAATCGGAACTAACGTGTTCGCAGTATAATTTTTGGCTTCTACTCCCAACGTTAGGATCAAGAAGTGCGTGGCAATCGGCTAGGGTTACGAGAAACGTCTAGCCTCCCAATTGCAGGGCTTCAACCAAAGGTTCATGCAATTGCGAATTTCTTATCATTAATTGTGAATCAATCGCCTTATATACCCTAAATTTCCACAAATTGTTAAAGAGGCATACGCTAGAATTCAAACGTCAACAATAGATATGTTTAAAATTATTTTAGGAATTAAGTTTCTTAAATCGACTTCAGTAGAATTACGTTAAACTACTGACGACTAAAGTAATTAATATCAGTTATATTTTCTTAATTATTTAAGAATAACCTCTTAATTGCGTCTCGTATCGGAGAGGTTTATTTTGGTTTACCAACTTGTATATTAGTATATTTATCAATATTGGTTAAGCTTAAGTTTAATCATAGTCCTCTACTTGAGGTTGAGCCTCAAAATCTCAATGTTCATTTGAACAAGATACTCCCTTGCATTGTCTACAAATTGAAGAACAGACTGGACCAGTTTTACCGCATTCACATTTCAAGTCACAGACTTCCTTGCATTTACGAGGGATCATCTGCAGTAGCTCAGCTGGAGCAGGTTGTAGAGTGGTAACGATTGGTTTGACTTCAGATCCTACCTGTCTCCAACCCCATTCTCTACCATTTAGGCTGCTTCCAAGCCACGTTTGAACTCGGTGATAAACTCTTATTTGAATGCTGCTTTGCTGCCGCACTTGATGGTGGAAGAGAAGCTAATTCAAAAGCTCAATTCCATAATCTTCAATTAAAGTATACACTCGGTTATGTCAACTTTGTTTCACACGCTTTAACTCAACTTTAGTCGTATTGACAAGTGTGGGCGAACAATGGTATATATTAAAACATTAAGTTTTATGATGGTACAAAGGCTGTTTTACCCTATCCCGTACTATACATTATAGCTCTTGCCAGAAAAGAAACAAAATTTGTCAGTAAAACGAACTATATGTTTAATTTTGGAAACGTATTCTGAAATTATAGAAACCATAAATGCTTTAAATCCCCATTTTTTACATGAGGCTAATCTTCAGGGTCAGGTTGTGAACTTCCGGTTAGTTGTAAGGCAAAATATCTTAAGAGATGAATTATGTGTTTGAAGGTGGTCTACAATTGAAGCCTAATTACGTGTTAATCGAATAAATAGAACTGGAGTTATTAAACGTTTTCTCGATTTTGTTCGCCATTTTCCAATGGGAGAGTGTGGGAGACCACACCACGTTAAAGAGCGCTCAAAAATCTATCAGATCTGAAATTTTTAGCTTTGTTTCAATTTGTTGCGGGTTAAAACCTATTTTTCCTGTACTAAAAATATCAATAACCTTTAACATTCGCGAAAAGGAGTTGGAATAACCCAAATAATTACTCTCAGTCCGGGCAATTCCATTATTACATATTATTTTTCCATAAAAATGTCTTCGTTCATGACGCACATTGTAATAGCTGCATTCCACAAATTTAAAACAAGTATTTATATGAACTCTTCTAAGCCTGTTCCTTGGAACGTTTAAAAGTACATATAATCCATTTTTGAATATCTAGTAGTAACATGATATTACACAGAGACGTTCTTACAATTATTTTATCCACGAGGTCTTTAAAATACTCGTGTATTTCATAAGAGATTAGACATTGGGAGAGATCCCCATCATTACCATCATCCACTTCATCCGAGGTATCAATTACTAGGCTTATTTCAGTTGTTGTATTGATTGGTACACTAAATATGTTACACATGGCAATAGTTCGTTACAATCACGACATGTGTTCCCGTATGTACATGCACTTACTCTCCAACTGTCGGAACATAATCAATCCCAAAGCGTTTTATAACGTAGGCCCAGATAGCATTGATTAAACTACGTTATATTGAATTAACTGCGATGAAATAGACAGTTAAAACTTAGAGAATTGAATATCTCTAGAAGAATTTTATTCCTGGGTTAGTTTAGGCTTAAGAGGTCCACTCTTAAGAGTAAGAAATAAACAACCCGTTCACTTCAGTAGCAAGCAAAAAAGTGTCTCTTTATTGTTAACATCCAAAATACAATCTTTTGGGGGGCCTCTTCGTGGAAAGGTACCACGAAGGGAAGGTATCTAAAAACAGGTCCGGTGCACGTGTGTCAATAAGAATGGGCTTGGTGAATGAAAGGGTTTGAAATACATGTATCTAAGAGGGAAGGCTAGAGAAACATGTATCAAGCTTGAAACGCCCGTTACATCACCCCCTCCCTACACGAGAGTTTGTCCCCTAAACTCTTAAAGAGTAGCAAGGTTTAAAGCTACCTAGGCCTGGGGTAGAAAAAAAATAACCTAATATAGGGCTTCATCTTTAAAATGATGGGAATAAGGGACAATTACCGAAAACCTATATTCTGATGAGACTAGTTCAAAAGTAGCTACATTTTAAAGCTTACACAGGGTGCTAAAACGGTAATAAAGAAATCAATAGCCGTGGCACCATGCGAGAGGGGAGGCTTGAAAATAGTTGAATCTAGTAACCGTAGGATCAGAAAAATACACTTGTTTAACAATAAAAGTAATAACAGGTAGTAAACCGAATTCAAAAATGTTAACAATTAGCAAGGTAACGAAATTAACAGGTAGTAAACCGAATTCAAAAATGTTAAAAATTAGCAAGGTAACGAAATTAACAAACAGTCATATTTACATAGATACGTTAAAGGCAATATCGCCGAAATATTGAATATTATCAACAATACATCAAAATATAAATGGGAAACACATAAACATATGTACAGAATATTTCCGAGGTTCAGATTCTAAGCCGAATATTTTGCCGGGGCGCGTACACTCTGGCGCAGCGACATGCTTCTATACCGCCTAGTCTGGATCCGAGTGGGAACGGAAGTGGAAATTGGTTTCTTAGCGCGGACACGTCGAATGGGTCGGTGACCGGAATCCGTTATTGGCTTAGGTGGCGGAAGCGCGATTGGCGCGTTTGAAAGGTCGGGCTCCCGAGAGACATATCGTTTCATGTTCTGAACATGGCCTGTTCCAATAAGTTTACCGGACATGTCATGAACGTGGAAGTTCACCTTGTTGCGGAATTGGTCCCCAAGTCGTAGAGGACCTTCCCAAATATCCGCGAGTTTTGCATTGAAACCTTTCGAGGCGTCCGATTGGTAATGCGTTTTTAAGCAAATCAAATCACCTGGTTTCAATGTAATTTCACTTCTGTGTTTATCGTAGTGAGACTTTTGTTTCAATTTTTCTCGCGAGAGATGAGTTTTGACCTCCTCATTAATTTTCTCGAGTCGAGCTCTGGAGTTCTCGAGATAATCGGCTTGTTTTTGGGAGCGCGCCGGAGGGAGATTTCCTTGTAAAAACAGATCAAGGGGACCACATATTTTACGACTAGTCGCGAGTTCGAACGGAGTGAAACCAGTTGACTCATGGGTAGCACTGTTAATGGTGAAGGTGAAGTCCGAGATGTGTAAATCCCATTTTCTTTGGTCACCGTCGATGAATGCGCGCATCATTTGTTTTAAGTCGCGGTTGCTACGTTCCGTCGGGTTGGACTGAGGGTGATAAGTTGTAGTCCAACGTTGAGCCACGCCCCAAGATTTACAGTAGGAGTCTAAGTCAAGCGAGGTAAATTGCGAGCCTTGGTCGGATAAGAGGTATTTCGGGTAACCCCAAATGTTGAATACTCGGTCACGAAGAGTGGAAGCTATGACGTTTGTGGTAGCGCGTCGTATTGGAATAGCAGTCGTGAACCTAGTATAGCAGTCTATGACCACGAGGAGATATTTGTTTCCCTTCGAGCTAGGGTTGAAAGGCCCTTGTAAATCTGTGGCTAGCATTTCACCAGGGTACGAGGTCTGCGTTAAGACCATGTGGCCCATGGGTTTTGAGTTCCTGGGTTTAGAAACCTGGCACGTGTGGCAAGAACGGACGTAGGACTTTATATCGCGGTTCATCTTGTGCCAAAAAAGGTTGGCGGCGGCGCGAAGAGTCGTTTTTCTAATTCCAAAGTGACCGGAAAGAGGGTGGTCGTGTATTTGTTTCAAGAACTTGGTTTTCAAGGCTTCGGGAACCACGAGTTTCAAAATTTCTGTACCCTCGGGGTCGGTTGGTGGGCAAACGCGGTACAGGACTTCGTTTTGCAACGTAAAAAACTTAGAGACGTCGGTTTGGGTACCGGTTTCCTTTCCCTTGGCAAGTGCTTCAAATATTGGTATAAGGGAGGGATCGAGTTTTTGTTCCCGCGCGATTGTTGACCATTCCTCGAAAGAATCTAGTTCCAACGAGCAGACTTGGGGATATTCTTGGTTGGCGTCGCCCTCAAGACTTTCGACTAAGGTGCACAGTAGTGTTTGATCAGTCGCACTTGGAGGGACAGCGGCACGTGATATTGCGTCTGGCACGGCGTTTAAGTTTCCGGCCCTATGTTCTATTGAAAATGGCATAAATTCTTGAAGACGGAGGACCCATCTGGCCAGGCGGCCTGTAAGCGAGGGTTTCGAAAAGAGCCAAGTTAAGGCAGCATGGTCAGTCACGACATTGAATGTCTGGCCTTCGATATATTCGCGCCATTTTTCTAAGGCCCAAATTACTGCCAAGAGCTCGAGTTCAGTGGCACTGTACAGGTTGACTAAGGGTGCAGCTTGCGAAAGAGATAACTATCTCCTTATTGTCAATATGCTGAACCAAAACTGCTCCTAATCCAACTTGACTAGCGTCTGTGCGAATCGTGAAGGGATACTCAAAGTTAGGGTAACCAAGTATGGGTGGTGAGACAAGTTTATTTTTTAAGCTCTCAAATGACGTCTGACATGCGTCACTCCAAACCCAAGGTACTCCCTTCCTCCGGAGGCAGTTCAATGGCTCAGAAATTTCTGAGAAGCCATGAATAAATCGACGATACCAACCCGCCAGTCCAAGAAACCGGGCTAGATCCTTCTCGTTACGCGGTACGGGATATTCCGTCACGGCTCGAACCTTCTCAGGGTCCATTCTAACACCGTTTTTTGACACGATATGGCCGAGAAAGTGTAGCTCTTCTTGCGCGAATTTACTTTTTTCCGGGTTGACAGTAAGTCCAGCGGCACGTAACCTCTCAACGACCTGGCGAACGTCGCTCGCGTGAGTTTCAGCGTTACTCGAAAATATGATTAAGTCATCGAAGAAATTGTTTGCAATCTTCTTGAGACTGGGACCGAGAGTAGTGCCCAGTACGAGCTTAATGCATCGCTCAAAAGTTGCTGGCGCGTTGGTGAGGCCAAAGGGCATGACCTTGAATTGGAAGAGGCCCTCTGAGCAAACGAATGCCGTTTTGCTTTTGGAATCTTCGGCAAGTGGGATCTGCCAAAACCCGCTTTTCATGTCTAGAGTCGTGAAAATCTTCGCTCCTTGGAGCGCGTTGAGAATCTGGTTAACAGTTGGCATTGGAAATGCATCCTTTCTCGTTTTTCTATTAACCCCTCGAATATCAACGCATAATCGGAAATTTTTTGGGTCAACCGGCGTTGGGGCAGCTTGAGGAACACCAGTAACGCATGATTCTGGGAGAGCTACCGGTTTTGGCGTTTTCTTGGGAACGAGAATGATTGGCGAACTCCAATCTGAGTTAGAAGGTTCGATGACACCAGCGTCCAGCATCTCTTGGATTTTTGTGGCGATGACACGAGCGCGAACTGGGGAGACTCGATATGGGAATGAGCGGTGTGGTAGCTCATTGCCCGTATCAATACTGTGCTCTATGAGATGAGTACGACCTGGGACATCCGTGACCACGTCGGGAAAGTCGGCCAGGACGGCCGCAATGTTTGAGACATTAAGTGACGCATTAGCGGACGTAGGACGCTGAATAGGTTCAGTCGCGTTGGCGCGCGATTGTTCTGGGGCTGGACCCGAGGACGCATTCGCGTGTGGCAATGATATATCACTGAGTGGGTGAGGCGCGAATGATTTCCAGCTGGAGGGTTGAGTTTCACCTGGCGCAACTATACCGAATTGGCCGGTGTGAGGAGATAGTGTGACGCGATGTTGGCGTAAGAAATCTGAACCTAGAATTACCCAGGCACACATTTTGGGAATTACTATAAAATTATGTACAAAATTATGATTATCTATATACACGGGAATTTTTACACGTAATGCAGTTTGTGTGTCCGTTATACTAGAGTCTGCGAGTTTTAAGGATCCGTGGTAAGGTTCACTAGGATAGTTCTCACTGGCGAGGGCTTCCCAAACGGTGGAGAGAATTAACGACACGCGTAAAGCGCCGGTATCTAACAGCGCCGTGCCACTCCACGAAGTTCCGAGTTTAATCGAGATAAAGGAGTCCGCTCCGGGTAATAAAGGAATAGTACCACTTACCACTGATGACGTTGAAGGGCTGTCTCGCTGGAAACATGGGAGGACGACTTGGCCCTCTATTGTCGGCTCCCGGTGGCGTTTCCCGACGATGTTGTAGTAGGGGTGTTGGAAGTGGAGGAACGCTGAAGATGTCTTTGCTTCCTCTTTTCACAGTCGTCGATCAAGTGACCAAAACGTTGGCAATATTTGCATTTGGGCCGTAATTTTTTGGCTGGAGCGACCTCTCCGCCTGAAGAAGGTTGGTAGGCTGGTGTGGGAGAAGTCGATGGCACCTTACGTGGTTCGATAACTGGAGGCGAAACCCTTGGAGAATGGTCCATTCTTTGCAAATATTGCTTTTGTGCTGATAACAGGGTTTCAACACGAGTACCCTCTACAACAATGTCCTCGATGGTTAAGTTATTAACATTAGGAAGCACCATTTTTTCCTTCAAAATAGGGTTCAATGCCGCAACGATTTTCTTGACTACCTTGGCATCAGCCACTGTAGGGTCTATTTTACGACATAAGCCAGCGATGGCTAACGCGAATTCTCGTGTGGGTTCACGTTCGCGCTGTTCGCGCATTTTCAGTTGACGGCGGAGATCGTCTTCTCGCGTGGCACCACCGAACATTCGTCTAAAACGCGCACAAAAATCTGGCCAGTCTTTAATTTGTGAGCGACACAACTGGAACCAGTCACAAGCTGGGCCACGCAAACGAAAGCTGATTTGTTGAAGAAGATGGGGTGCTGAAATAAATCCCGAGTCTATACAGCCCTGCGCACGATCCAGAAATTCACGGGCGGATATTGAATTGTCATTACTAAAGAGCGGAAGTAAGTCCGGTTTTGAAAGTAGCAGCGTGTTGTCGGAATGCAACCGTGGACTCGAAGAACCTGTTGCCTGATTCGGCGGTGGCAGGCCCAAGTTCGATGGTGTCGAATTTTTGGAAGGGGGACCAACGATGGAGCTGTGACTCGTACCCCCGTCGGAAGGCGGAGGAACCGCGTCCGGCCGCGGGACTTCCGGGACGCCGGAAAAGGAGTCGATAGGACCCAGGCGGCGGGTAAGAGCGGAGAGTAAGACGTTCCACCTACTTTCGTCGGCTTCGCGAAGACGGGCTCGTTCCTCCCTCTCTTCTAGGCGTAGACGTTCGCGTTCGTCACGATCGGCCTGGCGTTGGCGGTCACGTTCAGCGCGGTCCTCCTGACGAATCCGTTCGCGTTCATCACGGTCCTCGCGCTCGAGCCGATCCCGCGAGGCCAAGTCCGCGCGAAGGAGGGCAACAACCTCCTGAAAACCCTCGGAAGCGGTCATGGAAGACGCGTCCTCATAATCGTCGGCCATGATGGGGGAAGAAGCACGAAAGACCGAAGGAACACACGGCAGCGAAGAAGAATTCACGGGAAGCGAAGCGGCGGCCGGAACACGAGGGACCGGCAAGGAAGTATCCCGCGCGAGCGTACGGCGAAGCAAACGATCCTCCCGGGCTTGGGACTGAAGTTTACGGAGAGCGGGGTTCGAAAACATACGAACAAAAACATCTCTTCCAGTTATTTTCATAAAACACATCGTGTCAGAAGTGGGGTTCGAACCCACGCCCTCAAACGAGGACGAGAATACACAGATTCGCATCGTGAGTGAAGGAAGCTAAGCCCCTTGAGTCTGGCGCCTTAGGCCGCTCGGCCATCCTGTTGTGGTCTTATGTAATTTGGACGTTTTAAAATTACATCTCTTCCAGTTATTTTCATAAAACACATCGTGTCAGAAGTGGGATTCGAACCCACGCCCTCAAACGAGGACGAGAATACACAAATTCACATCGTGAACGAAGGAAGCTAAGCCCCTTGAGTCTGTCGCCTTAGACAGCTCGGCCATCCTGTTGTGGTCTTTGGTAATTTTGACGTTTTAAAATTACATCTCTTCCAGTTATTTTCATAAAACACATCGTGTCAGAAGTGGGATTCGAACCCACGCCCTCAAACGAGGACCAGAATACACAGATTCACATCGTGAACGAAGGAAGCTAAGCCCCTTGAGTCTGGCGCCTTAGACCGCTCGGCCATCCTGACGTAGTTTTATGTAATTTGGACGTTTTAAAATTACATCTCTTCCAGTTATTTTCAAAAAACACATCGTGTCAGAAGTGGGATTCGAACCCACGCCCTCAAACGAGGACCAGAATACAGTGATTCACATCGTGAACGAAGGAAGCTAAGCCCCTTGAGTCTGGCACCTTAGGCCGCTCGGCCATCCTGACGTGGTTTTATGTAATTTGGACGTTTTAAAATTACATCTCTTCCAGTTATTTCCAAAAAAACACATCGTGTCAGAAGTGGGATTCGAACCCACGCCCTAAAACGAGGACGAGAATGCACAGATTCACATCGTGAACGAAGGAAGCTAAGCCCCTTGAGTCTGGCGCCTTAGACCGCTCGCCCCTCCTGACGTGGTTTTATGTAATTTGGACGTTTTAAAATTACATCTCTTCCAGTTATTTTCATAAAACACATCGTGTCAGAAGTGGGATTCGAACCCACGCCCTCAAACGAGGACGAGAATACACAGATTCACATCGTGAGTGAAGGAAGCTAAGCCCCTTGAGTCTGGCGCCTTAGGCCGCTCGGCCATCCTGTTGTGGTCTTATGTAATTTGGACGTTTTAAAATTACATCTCTTCCAGTTATTTTCATAAAACACATCGTGTCAGAAGTGGGATTCGAACCCACGCCCTCAAACGAGGACCAGAACACACAGATTCACATCGTGAACGAAGGAAGCTAAGCTCCTTGAGTCTGGCGCCTTAGACCGCTCGACCATCCTGACGTGGTTTTATGTAATTTGGACGTTTTAAAATTACATCTCTTCCAGTTATTTTCAAAAAACACATCGTGTCAGAAGTGGGATTCGAACCCACGCCCTAAAACGAGGACGAGAATACAAAATTCACATCGTGAACGAAGGAAGCTAAGCCCCTTGAGTCTGTCGCCTTAGACAGCTCGGCCATCCTGTTGTGGTCTTTGGTAATTTTGACGTTTTAAAATTACATCTCTTCCAGTTATTTTCATAAAACACATCGTGTCAGAAGTGGGATTCGAACCCACGCCCTCAAACGAGGACCAGAATACACAGATTCACATCGTAAACGAAGGAAGCTAAGCCCCTTGAGTCTGGCGCCTTAGACCGCTCGGCCATCCTGACGTAGTTTTATGTAATTTGGACGTTTTAAAATTACATCTCTTCCAGTTATTTTCATAAAACACATCGTGTCAGAAGTGGGATTCGAACCCACGCCCTCAAACGAGGACCAGAATACAGTGATTCACATCGTGAACGAAGGAAGCTAAGCCCCTTGAGTCTGGCGCCTTAGACCGCTCGGCCATCCTGACGTAGTTTTATGTAATTTGGACGTTTTAAAATTACATCTCTTCCAGTTATTTTCAAAAAACACATCGTGTCAGAAGTGGGATTCGAACCCACGCTCTAAAACGAGGACGAGAATACACAGATTCACATCGTGAACGAAGGAAGCTAAGCCCCTTGAGTCTGGCAACTTAGACAGCTCGGCCATCCTGTTGTGGTCTTTGGTAATTTTGACGTTTTAAAATTACATCTCTTCCAGTTATTTTCATAAAACACATCGTGTCAGAAGTGGGATTCGAACCCACGCCCTCAAACGAGGACCAGGATACATAGATTCACATCGTAAACGAAGGAAGCTAAGCCCCTTGAGTCTGGCGCCTTAGACCGCTCGGCCATCCTGACGTGGTTTTATGTAATTTGGACGTTTTAAAATTACATCTCTTCCAGTTATTTTCATAAAACACATCGTGTCAGAAGTGGGATTCGAACCCACGCCCTCAAACGAGGACGAGAATACACAGATTCACATCGTGAACGAAGGAAGCTAAGCCCCTTGAGTCTGGCGCCTTAGACCGCTCGGCCATCCTGTTGTGGTCTTATGTAATTTGGACGTTTTAAAATTACATCTCTTCCAGTTATTTTCATAAAACACATCGTGTCAGAAGTGGGATTCGAACCCACGCCCTCAAACGAGGACCAGAATACACAGATTCACATCGTGAACGAAGGAAGCTAAGCCCCTTGAGTCTGGCGCCTTAGACCGCTCGGCCATCCTGACGTGGTTTTATGTAATTTGGACGTTTTAAAATTACATCTCTTCCAGTTATTTTCATAAAACACATCGTGTCAGAAGTGGGATTCGAACCCACGCCCTCAAACGAGGACCAGAATACACAGATTCACATCGTGAACGAAGGAAGCTAAGCCCCTTGAGTCTGGCGCCTTAGACCGCTCGGCCATCCTGACGTGGTTTTATGTAATTTGGACGTTTTAAAATTACATCTCTTCCAGTTATTTTCAAAAACACATCGTGTCAGAAGTGGGATTCGAACCCACGCCCTCAAACGAGGACCAGAATACACAGATTCACATCGTGAACGAAGGAAGCTAAGCCCCTTGAGTCTGGCGCCTTAGACCGCTCGGCCATCCTGACGTGGTTTTATGTAATTTGGACGTTTTAAAATTACATCTCTTCCAGTTATTTTCATAAAACACATCGTGTCAGAAGTGGGATTCGAACCCACGCCCTCAAACGAGGACCAGAATACACAGATTCACATCGTGAACGAAGGAAGCTAAGCCCCTTGAGTCTGGCGCCTTAGACCGCTCGGCCATCCTGACGTGGTTTTATGTAATTTGGACGTTTTAAAATTACATCTCTTCCAGTTATTTTCATAAAACACATCGTGTCAGAAGTGGGATTCGAACCCACGCCCTCAAACGAGGACCAGAATACACAGATTCACATCGTGAACGAAGGAAGCTAAGCCCCTTGAGTCTGGCGCCTTAGACCGCTCGGCCATCCTGACGTGGTTTTATGTAATTTGGACGTTTTAAAATTACATCTCTTCCAGTTATTTTCAAAAACACATCGTGTCAGAAGTGGGATTCGAACCCACGCCCTCAAACGAGGACCAGAATACACAGATTCACATCGTGAACGAAGGAAGCTAAGCCCCTTGAGTCTGGCGCCTTAGACCGCTCGGCCATCCTGACGTGGTTTTATGTAATTTGGACGTTTTAAAATTACATCTCTTCCAGTTATTTTCAAAAAACACATCGTGTCAGAAGTGGGATTCGAACCCACGCCCTCAAACGAGGACCAGAATACACAGATTCACATCGTGAACGAAGGAAGCTAAGCCCCTTGAGTCTGGCGCCTTAGACCGCTCGGCCATCCTGACGTGGTTTTATGTAATTTGGACGTTTTAAAATTACATCTCTTCCAGTTATTTTCATAAAACACATCGTGTCAGAAGTGGGATTCGAACCCACGCCCTCAAACGAGGACCAGAATACACAGATTCACATCGTGAACGAAGGAAGCTAAGCCCCTTGAGTCTGGCGCCTTAGACCGCTCGGCCATCCTGACGTGGTTTTATGTAATTTGGACGTTTTAAAATTACATCTCTTCCAGTTATTTTCATAAAACACATCGTGTCAGAAGTGGGATTCGAACCCACGCCCTCAAACGAGGACCAGAATACACAGATTCACATCGTGAACGAAGGAAGCTAAGCCCCTTGAGTCTGGCGCCTTAGACCGCTCGGCCATCCTGACGTGGTTTTATGTAATTTGGACGTTTTAAAATTACATCTCTTCCAGTTATTTTCATAAAACACATCGTGTCAGAAGTGGGATTCGAACCCACGCCCTCAAACGAGGACCAGAATACACAGATTCACATCGTGAACGAAGGAAGCTAAGCCCCTTGAGTCTGGCGCCTTAGACCGCTCGGCCATCCTGACGTGGTTTTATGTAATTTGGACGTTTTAAAATTACATCTCTTCCAGTTATTTTCAAAAAACACATCGTGTCAGAAGTGGGATTCGAACCCACGCCCTCAAACGAGGACCAGAATACACAGATTCACATCGTGAACGAAGGAAGCTAAGCCCCTTGAGTCTGGCGCCTTAGACCGCTCGGCCATCCTGACGTGGTTTTATGTAATTTGGACGTTTTAAAATTACATCTCTTCCAGTTATTTTCATAAAACACATCGTGTCAGAAGTGGGATTCGAACCCACGCCCTCAAACGAGGACCAGAATACACAGATTCACATCGTGAACGAAGGAAGCTAAGCCCCTTGAGTCTGGCGCCTTAGACCGCTCGGCCATCCTGACGTGGTTTTATGTAATTTGGACGTTTTAAAATTACATCTCTTCCAGTTATTTTCATAAAACACATCGTGTCAGAAGTGGGATTCGAACCCACGCCCTCAAACGAGGACCAGAATACACAGATTCACATCGTGAACGAAGGAAGCTAAGCCCCTTGAGTCTGGCGCCTTAGACCGCTCGGCCATCCTGACGTGGTTTTATGTAATTTGGACGTTTTAAAATTACATCTCTTCCAGTTATTTTCATAAAACACATCGTGTCAGAAGTGGGATTCGAACCCACGCCCTCAAACGAGGACCAGAATACACAGATTCACATCGTGAACGAAGGAAGCTAAGCCCCTTGAGTCTGGCGCCTTAGACCGCTCGGCCATCCTGACGTGGTTTTATGTAATTTGGACGTTTTAAAATTACATCTCTTCCAGTTATTTTCATAAAACACATCGTGTCAGAAGTGGGATTCGAACCCACGCCCTCAAACGAGGACCAGAATACACAGATTCACATCGTGAACGAAGGAAGCTAAGCCCCTTGAGTCTGGCGCCTTAGACCGCTCGGCCATCCTGACGTGGTTTTATGTAATTTGGACGTTTTAAAATTACATCTCTTCCAGTTATTTTCATAAAACACATCGTGTCAGAAGTGGGATTCGAACCCACGCCCTCAAACGAGGACCAGAATACACAGATTCACATCGTGAACGAAGGAAGCTAAGCCCCTTGAGTCTGGCGCCTTAGACCGCTCGGCCATCCTGACGTGGTTTTATGTAATTTGGACGTTTTAAAATTACATCTCTTCCAGTTATTTTCATAAAACACATCGTGTCAGAAGTGGGATTCGAACCCACGCCCTCAAACGAGGACCAGAATACACAGATTCACATCGTGAACGAAGGAAGCTAAGCCCCTTGAGTCTGGCGCCTTAGACCGCTCGGCCATCCTGACGTGGTTTTATGTAATTTGGACGTTTTAAAATTACATCTCTTCCAGTTATTTTCATAAAACACATCGTGTCAGAAGTGGGATTCGAACCCACGCCCTCAAACGAGGACCAGAATACACAGATTCACATCGTGAACGAAGGAAGCTAAGCCCCTTGAGTCTGGCGCCTTAGACCGCTCGGCCATCCTGACGTGGTTTTATGTAATTTGGACGTTTTAAAATTACATCTCTTCCAGTTATTTTCATAAAACACATCGTGTCAGAAGTGGGATTCGAACCCACGCCCTCAAACGAGGACCAGAATACACAGATTCACATCGTGAACGAAGGAAGCTAAGCCCCTTGAGTCTGGCGCCTTAGACCGCTCGGCCATCCTGACGTGGTTTTATGTAATTTGGACGTTTTAAAATTACATCTCTTCCAGTTATTTTCATAAAACACATCGTGTCAGAAGTGGGATTCGAACCCACGCCCTCAAACGAGGACCAGAATACACAGATTCACATCGTGAACGAAGGAAGCTAAGCCCCTTGAGTCTGGCGCCTTAGACCGCTCGGCCATCCTGACGTGGTTTTATGTAATTTGGACGTTTTAAAATTACATCTCTTCCAGTTATTTTCATAAAACACATCGTGTCAGAAGTGGGATTCGAACCCACGCCCTCAAACGAGGACCAGAATACACAGATTCACATCGTGAACGAAGGAAGCTAAGCCCCTTGAGTCTGGCGCCTTAGACCGCTCGGCCATCCTGACGTGGTTTTATGTAATTTGGACGTTTTAAAATTACATCTCTTCCAGTTATTTTCATAAAACACATCGTGTCAGAAGTGGGATTCGAACCCACGCCCTCAAACGAGGACCAGAATACACAGATTCACATCGTGAACGAAGGAAGCTAAGCCCCTTGAGTCTGGCGCCTTAGACCGCTCGGCCATCCTGACGTGGTTTTATGTAATTTGGACGTTTTAAAATTACATCTCTTCCAGTTATTTTCATAAAACACATCGTGTCAGAAGTGGGATTCGAACCCACGCCCTCAAACGAGGACCAGAATACACAGATTCACATCGTGAACGAAGGAAGCTAAGCCCCTTGAGTCTGGCGCCTTAGACCGCTCGGCCATCCTGACGTGGTTTTATGTAATTTGGACGTTTTAAAATTACATCTCTTCCAGTTATTTTCATAAAACACATCGTGTCAGAAGTGGGATTCGAACCCACGCCCTCAAACGAGGACCAGAATACACAGATTCACATCGTGAACGAAGGAAGCTAAGCCCCTTGAGTCTGGCGCCTTAGACCGCTCGGCCATCCTGACGTGGTTTTATGTAATTTGGACGTTTTAAAATTACATCTCTTCCAGTTATTTTCATAAAACACATCGTGTCAGAAGTGGGATTCGAACCCACGCCCTCAAACGAGGACCAGAATACACAGATTCACATCGTGAACGAAGGAAGCTAAGCCCCTTGAGTCTGGCGCCTTAGACCGCTCGGCCATCCTGACGTGGTTTTATGTAATTTGGACGTTTTAAAATTACATCTCTTCCAGTTATTTTCATAAAACACATCGTGTCAGAAGTGGGATTCGAACCCACGCCCTCAAACGAGGACCAGAATACACAGATTCACATCGTGAACGAAGGAAGCTAAGCCCCTTGAGTCTGGCGCCTTAGACCGCTCGGCCATCCTGACGTGGTTTTATGTAATTTGGACGTTTTAAAATTACATCTCTTCCAGTTATTTTCATAAAACACATCGTGTCAGAAGTGGGATTCGAACCCACGCCCTCAAACGAGGACCAGAATACACAGATTCACATCGTGAACGAAGGAAGCTAAGCCCCTTGAGTCTGGCGCCTTAGACCGCTCGGCCATCCTGACGTGGTTTTATGTAATTTGGACGTTTTAAAATTACATCTCTTCCAGTTATTTTCATAAAACACATCGTGTCAGAAGTGGGATTCGAACCCACGCCCTCAAACGAGGACCAGAATACACAGATTCACATCGTGAACGAAGGAAGCTAAGCCCCTTGAGTCTGGCGCCTTAGACCGCTCGGCCATCCTGACGTGGTTTTATGTAATTTGGACGTTTTAAAATTACATCTCTTCCAGTTATTTTCATAAAACACATCGTGTCAGAAGTGGGATTCGAACCCACGCCCTCAAACGAGGACCAGAATACACAGATTCACATCGTGAACGAAGGAAGCTAAGCCCCTTGAGTCTGGCGCCTTAGACCGCTCGGCCATCCTGACGTGGTTTTATGTAATTTGGACGTTTTAAAATTACATCTCTTCCAGTTATTTTCATAAAACACATCGTGTCAGAAGTGGGATTCGAACCCACGCCCTCAAACGAGGACCAGAATACACAGATTCACATCGTGAACGAAGGAAGCTAAGCCCCTTGAGTCTGGCGCCTTAGACCGCTCGGCCATCCTGACGTGGTTTTATGTAATTTGGACGTTTTAAAATTACATCTCTTCCAGTTATTTTCATAAAACACATCGTGTCAGAAGTGGGATTCGAACCCACGCCCTCAAACGAGGACCAGAATACACAGATTCACATCGTGAACGAAGGAAGCTAAGCCCCTTGAGTCTGGCGCCTTAGACCGCTCGGCCATCCTGACGTGGTTTTATGTAATTTGGACGTTTTAAAATTACATCTCTTCCAGTTATTTTCATAAAACACATCGTGTCAGAAGTGGGATTCGAACCCACGCCCTCAAACGAGGACCAGAATACACAGATTCACATCGTGAACGAAGGAAGCTAAGCCCCTTGAGTCTGGCGCCTTAGACCGCTCGGCCATCCTGACGTGGTTTTATGTAATTTGGACGTTTTAAAATTACATCTCTTCCAGTTATTTTCATAAAACACATCGTGTCAGAAGTGGGATTCGAACCCACGCCCTCAAACGAGGACCAGAATACACAGATTCACATCGTGAACGAAGGAAGCTAAGCCCCTTGAGTCTGGCGCCTTAGACCGCTCGGCCATCCTGACGTGGTTTTATGTAATTTGGACGTTTTAAAATTACATCTCTTCCAGTTATTTTCATAAAACACATCGTGTCAGAAGTGGGATTCGAACCCACGCCCTCAAACGAGGACCAGAATACACAGATTCACATCGTGAACGAAGGAAGCTAAGCCCCTTGAGTCTGGCGCCTTAGACCGCTCGGCCATCCTGACGTGGTTTTATGTAATTTGGACGTTTTAAAATTACATCTCTTCCAGTTATTTTCATAAAACACATCGTGTCAGAAGTGGGATTCGAACCCACGCCCTCAAACGAGGACCAGAATACACAGATTCACATCGTGAACGAAGGAAGCTAAGCCCCTTGAGTCTGGCGCCTTAGACCGCTCGGCCATCCTGACGTGGTTTTATGTAATTTGGACGTTTTAAAATTACATCTCTTCCAGTTATTTTCATAAAACACATCGTGTCAGAAGTGGGATTCGAACCCACGCCCTCAAACGAGGACCAGAATACACAGATTCACATCGTGAACGAAGGAAGCTAAGCCCCTTGAGTCTGGCGCCTTAGACCGCTCGGCCATCCTGACGTGGTTTTATGTAATTTGGACGTTTTAAAATTACATCTCTTCCAGTTATTTTCATAAAACACATCGTGTCAGAAGTGGGATTCGAACCCACGCCCTCAAACGAGGACCAGAATACACAGATTCACATCGTGAACGAAGGAAGCTAAGCCCCTTGAGTCTGGCGCCTTAGACCGCTCGGCCATCCTGACGTGGTTTTATGTAATTTGGACGTTTTAAAATTACATCTCTTCCAGTTATTTTCATAAAACACATCGTGTCAGAAGTGGGATTCGAACCCACGCCCTCAAACGAGGACCAGAATACACAGATTCACATCGTGAACGAAGGAAGCTAAGCCCCTTGAGTCTGGCGCCTTAGACCGCTCGGCCATCCTGACGTGGTTTTATGTAATTTGGACGTTTTAAAATTACATCTCTTCCAGTTATTTTCATAAAACACATCGTGTCAGAAGTGGGATTCGAACCCACGCCCTCAAACGAGGACCAGAATACACAGATTCACATCGTGAACGAAGGAAGCTAAGCCCCTTGAGTCTGGCGCCTTAGACCGCTCGGCCATCCTGACGTGGTTTTATGTAATTTGGACGTTTTAAAATTACATCTCTTCCAGTTATTTTCATAAAACACATCGTGTCAGAAGTGGGATTCGAACCCACGCCCTCAAACGAGGACCAGAATACACAGATTCACATCGTGAACGAAGGAAGCTAAGCCCCTTGAGTCTGGCGCCTTAGACCGCTCGGCCATCCTGACGTGGTTTTATGTAATTTGGACGTTTTAAAATTACATCTCTTCCAGTTATTTTCATAAAACACATCGTGTCAGAAGTGGGATTCGAACCCACGCCCTCAAACGAGGACCAGAATACACAGATTCACATCGTGAACGAAGGAAGCTAAGCCCCTTGAGTCTGGCGCCTTAGACCGCTCGGCCATCCTGACGTGGTTTTATGTAATTTGGACGTTTTAAAATTACATCTCTTCCAGTTATTTTCATAAAACACATCGTGTCAGAAGTGGGATTCGAACCCACGCCCTCAAACGAGGACCAGAATACACAGATTCACATCGTGAACGAAGGAAGCTAAGCCCCTTGAGTCTGGCGCCTTAGACCGCTCGGCCATCCTGACGTGGTTTTATGTAATTTGGACGTTTTAAAATTACATCTCTTCCAGTTATTTTCATAAAACACATCGTGTCAGAAGTGGGATTCGAACCCACGCCCTCAAACGAGGACCAGAATACACAGATTCACATCGTGAACGAAGGAAGCTAAGCCCCTTGAGTCTGGCGCCTTAGACCGCTCGGCCATCCTGACGTGGTTTTATGTAATTTGGACGTTTTAAAATTACATCTCTTCCAGTTATTTTCATAAAACACATCGTGTCAGAAGTGGGATTCGAACCCACGCCCTCAAACGAGGACCAGAATACACAGATTCACATCGTGAACGAAGGAAGCTAAGCCCCTTGAGTCTGGCGCCTTAGACCGCTCGGCCATCCTGACGTGGTTTTATGTAATTTGGACGTTTTAAAATTACATCTCTTCCAGTTATTTTCATAAAACACATCGTGTCAGAAGTGGGATTCGAACCCACGCCCTCAAACGAGGACCAGAATACACAGATTCACATCGTGAACGAAGGAAGCTAAGCCCCTTGAGTCTGGCGCCTTAGACCGCTCGGCCATCCTGACGTGGTTTTATGTAATTTGGACGTTTTAAAATTACATCTCTTCCAGTTATTTTCATAAAACACATCGTGTCAGAAGTGGGATTCGAACCCACGCCCTCAAACGAGGACCAGAATACACAGATTCACATCGTGAACGAAGGAAGCTAAGCCCCTTGAGTCTGGCGCCTTAGACCGCTCGGCCATCCTGACGTGGTTTTATGTAATTTGGACGTTTTAAAATTACATCTCTTCCAGTTATTTTCATAAAACACATCGTGTCAGAAGTGGGATTCGAACCCACGCCCTCAAACGAGGACCAGAATACACAGATTCACATCGTGAACGAAGGAAGCTAAGCCCCTTGAGTCTGGCGCCTTAGACCGCTCGGCCATCCTGACGTGGTTTTATGTAATTTGGACGTTTTAAAATTACATCTCTTCCAGTTATTTTCATAAAACACATCGTGTCAGAAGTGGGATTCGAACCCACGCCCTCAAACGAGGACCAGAATACACAGATTCACATCGTGAACGAAGGAAGCTAAGCCCCTTGAGTCTGGCGCCTTAGACCGCTCGGCCATCCTGACGTGGTTTTATGTAATTTGGACGTTTTAAAATTACATCTCTTCCAGTTATTTTCATAAAACACATCGTGTCAGAAGTGGGATTCGAACCCACGCCCTCAAACGAGGACCAGAATACACAGATTCACATCGTGAACGAAGGAAGCTAAGCCCCTTGAGTCTGGCGCCTTAGACCGCTCGGCCATCCTGACGTGGTTTTATGTAATTTGGACGTTTTAAAATTACATCTCTTCCAGTTATTTTCATAAAACACATCGTGTCAGAAGTGGGATTCGAACCCACGCCCTCAAACGAGGACCAGAATACACAGATTCACATCGTGAACGAAGGAAGCTAAGCCCCTTGAGTCTGGCGCCTTAGACCGCTCGGCCATCCTGACGTGGTTTTATGTAATTTGGACGTTTTAAAATTACATCTCTTCCAGTTATTTTCATAAAACACATCGTGTCAGAAGTGGGATTCGAACCCACGCCCTCAAACGAGGACCAGAATACACAGATTCACATCGTGAACGAAGGAAGCTAAGCCCCTTGAGTCTGGCGCCTTAGACCGCTCGGCCATCCTGACGTGGTTTTATGTAATTTGGACGTTTTAAAATTACATCTCTTCCAGTTATTTTCATAAAACACATCGTGTCAGAAGTGGGATTCGAACCCACGCCCTCAAACGAGGACCAGAATACACAGATTCACATCGTGAACGAAGGAAGCTAAGCCCCTTGAGTCTGGCGCCTTAGACCGCTCGGCCATCCTGACGTGGTTTTATGTAATTTGGACGTTTTAAAATTACATCTCTTCCAGTTATTTTCATAAAACACATCGTGTCAGAAGTGGGATTCGAACCCACGCCCTCAAACGAGGACCAGAATACACAGATTCACATCGTGAACGAAGGAAGCTAAGCCCCTTGAGTCTGGCGCCTTAGACCGCTCGGCCATCCTGACGTGGTTTTATGTAATTTGGACGTTTTAAAATTACATCTCTTCCAGTTATTTTCATAAAACACATCGTGTCAGAAGTGGGATTCGAACCCACGCCCTCAAACGAGGACCAGAATACACAGATTCACATCGTGAACGAAGGAAGCTAAGCCCCTTGAGTCTGGCGCCTTAGACCGCTCGGCCATCCTGACGTGGTTTTATGTAATTTGGACGTTTTAAAATTACATCTCTTCCAGTTATTTTCATAAAACACATCGTGTCAGAAGTGGGATTCGAACCCACGCCCTCAAACGAGGACCAGAATACACAGATTCACATCGTGAACGAAGGAAGCTAAGCCCCTTGAGTCTGGCGCCTTAGACCGCTCGGCCATCCTGACGTGGTTTTATGTAATTTGGACGTTTTAAAATTACATCTCTTCCAGTTATTTTCATAAAACACATCGTGTCAGAAGTGGGATTCGAACCCACGCCCTCAAACGAGGACCAGAATACACAGATTCACATCGTGAACGAAGGAAGCTAAGCCCCTTGAGTCTGGCGCCTTAGACCGCTCGGCCATCCTGACGTGGTTTTATGTAATTTGGACGTTTTAAAATTACATCTCTTCCAGTTATTTTCATAAAACACATCGTGTCAGAAGTGGGATTCGAACCCACGCCCTCAAACGAGGACCAGAATACACAGATTCACATCGTGAACGAAGGAAGCTAAGCCCCTTGAGTCTGGCGCCTTAGACCGCTCGGCCATCCTGACGTGGTTTTATGTAATTTGGACGTTTTAAAATTACATCTCTTCCAGTTATTTTCATAAAACACATCGTGTCAGAAGTGGGATTCGAACCCACGCCCTCAAACGAGGACCAGAATACACAGATTCACATCGTGAACGAAGGAAGCTAAGCCCCTTGAGTCTGGCGCCTTAGACCGCTCGGCCATCCTGACGTGGTTTTATGTAATTTGGACGTTTTAAAATTACATCTCTTCCAGTTATTTTCATAAAACACATCGTGTCAGAAGTGGGATTCGAACCCACGCCCTCAAACGAGGACCAGAATACACAGATTCACATCGTGAACGAAGGAAGCTAAGCCCCTTGAGTCTGGCGCCTTAGACCGCTCGGCCATCCTGACGTGGTTTTATGTAATTTGGACGTTTTAAAATTACATCTCTTCCAGTTATTTTCAAAAAACACATCGTGTCAGAAGTGGGATTCGAACCCACGCCCTCAAACGAGGACCAGAATACACAGATTCACATCGTGAACGAAGGAAGCTAAGCCCCTTGAGTCTGGCGCCTTAGACCGCTCGGCCATCCTGACGTGGTTTTATGTAATTTGGACGTTTTAAAATTACATCTCTTCCAGTTATTTTCAAAAAACACATCGTGTCAGAAGTGGGATTCGAACCCACGCCCTCAAACGAGGACCAGAATACACAGATTCACATCGTGAACGAAGGAAGCTAAGCCCCTTGAGTCTGGCGCCTTAGACCGCTCGGCCATCCTGACGTGGTTTTATGTAATTTGGACGTTTTAAAATTACATCTCTTCCAGTTATTTTCAAAAACACATCGTGTCAGAAGTGGGATTCGAACCCACGCCCTCAAACGAGGACCAGAATACACAGATTCACATCGTGAACGAAGGAAGCTAAGCCCCTTGAGTCTGGCGCCTTAGACCGCTCGGCCATCCTGACGTGGTTTTATGTAATTTGGACGTTTTAAAATTACATCTCTTCCAGTTATTTTCATAAAACACATCGTGTCAGAAGTGGGATTCGAACCCACGCCCTCAAACGAGGACCAGAATACACAGATTCACATCGTGAACGAAGGAAGCTAAGCCCCTTGAGTCTGGCGCCTTAGACCGCTCGGCCATCCTGACGTGGTTTTATGTAATTTGGACGTTTTAAAATTACATCTCTTCCAGTTATTTTCATAAAACACATCGTGTCAGAAGTGGGATTCGAACCCACGCCCTCAAACGAGGACCAGAATACACAGATTCACATCGTGAACGAAGGAAGCTAAGCCCCTTGAGTCTGGCGCCTTAGACCGCTCGGCCATCCTGACGTGGTTTTATGTAATTTGGACGTTTTAAAATTACATCTCTTCCAGTTATTTTCAAAAACACATCGTGTCAGAAGTGGGATTCGAACCCACGCCCTCAAACGAGGACCAGAATACACAGATTCACATCGTGAACGAAGGAAGCTAAGCCCCTTGAGTCTGGCGCCTTAGACCGCTCGGCCATCCTGACGTGGTTTTATGTAATTTGGACGTTTTAAAATTACATCTCTTCCAGTTATTTTCATAAAACACATCGTGTCAGAAGTGGGATTCGAACCCACGCCCTCAAACGAGGACCAGAATACACAGATTCACATCGTGAACGAAGGAAGCTAAGCCCCTTGAGTCTGGCGCCTTAGACCGCTCGGCCATCCTGACGTGGTTTTATGTAATTTGGACGTTTTAAAATTACATCTCTTCCAGTTATTTTCAAAAAACACATCGTGTCAGAAGTGGGATTCGAACCCACGCCCTCAAACGAGGACCAGAATACACAGATTCACATCGTGAACGAAGGAAGCTAAGCCCCTTGAGTCTGGCGCCTTAGACCGCTCGGCCATCCTGACGTGGTTTTATGTAATTTGGACGTTTTAAAATTACATCTCTTCCAGTTATTTTCATAAAACACATCGTGTCAGAAGTGGGATTCGAACCCACGCCCTCAAACGAGGACCAGAATACACAGATTCACATCGTGAACGAAGGAAGCTAAGCCCCTTGAGTCTGGCGCCTTAGACCGCTCGGCCATCCTGACGTGGTTTTATGTAATTTGGACGTTTTAAAATTACATCTCTTCCAGTTATTTTCATAAAACACATCGTGTCAGAAGTGGGATTCGAACCCACGCCCTCAAACGAGGACCAGAATACACAGATTCACATCGTGAACGAAGGAAGCTAAGCCCCTTGAGTCTGGCGCCTTAGACCGCTCGGCCATCCTGACGTGGTTTATGTAATTTGGACGTTTTAAAATTACATCTCTTCCAGTTATTTTCATAAAACACATCGTGTCAGAAGTGGGATTCGAACCCACGCCCTCAAACGAGGACCAGAATACACAGATTCACATCGTGAACGAAGGAAGCTAAGCCCCTTGAGTCTGGCGCCTTAGACCGCTCGGCCATCCTGACGTGGTTTTATGTAATTTGGACGTTTTAAAATTACATCTCTTCCAGTTATTTTCAAAAAACACATCGTGTCAGAAGTGGGATTCGAACCCACGCCCTCAAACGAGGACCAGAATACAGATTCACATCGTGAACGAAGGAAGCTAAGCCCCTTGAGTCTGGCACCTTAGGCCGCTCGGCCATCCTGACGTGGTTTTATGTAATTTGGACGTTTTAAAATTACATCTCTTCCAGTTATTTTCAAAAAACACATCGTGTCAGAAGTGGGATTCGAACCCACGCCCTCAAACGAGGACGAGAATACACAGATTCACATCGTGAACGAAGGAAGCTAAGCCCCTTGAGTCTGGCGCCTTAGACCGCTCGGCCATCCTGACGTGGTTTTATGTAATTTGGACGTTTCTAAATTACATCTCTTCTAGTTATTTTCATAAAACACATCGTGTCAGAAGTGGGATTCGAAAACACTCCCGCAAACGAGGACCAGAATACAGCGATTCACATCGTGAACGAAGGAAGCTAAGAACCCTTGAGTCTGTCGCCTAAGACCGCTCGGCCATACTGACGTGGTTTTATGTAATTTTGACGTTTTAAAATTACATCTCTTCCAGTTATTTTCATAAAACACATCGTGTCAGAAGTGGGATTCGAACCCACGCCCTCAAACGAGGACCAGAATACACAGATTCACATCGTGAACGAAGGAAGCTAAGCCCCTTGAGTCTGGCGCCTTAGACCGCTCGGCCATCCTGACGTGGTTTTATGTAATTTGGATGTTTTAAAATTTCATCTCTTCCAGTTATTTTCAAAAAACACATCGTGTCTGAAGTGAGATTCGAACCCACGCCCTCAAACGAGGACGAGAATACACAGATTCACATCGTGATCGAAGGAAGCTAAGCCCCTTGAGTCTGGCGCCTTAGACCGCTCGGCCATACTGACGTGGTTTTATGTAATTTGGACGTTTCAAAATTACATCTCTTCTAGTTATTTTCATAAAACACATCGTGTCAGAAGTGGGATTCGAACCCACGCCCTCAAACGAGGACCAGAATACAGTGATTCACATCGTGAACGAAGGAAGCTAAGCCCCTTGAGTCTGGCACCTTAGGCCGCTCGGCCATCCTGACGTGGTTTTATGTAATTTGGACGTTTTAAAATTACATCTCTTCCAGTTATTTTCAAAAACACATCGTGTCAGAAGTGGGATTCGAACCCACGCCCTCAAACGAGGACGAGAATACACAGATTCACATCGTGAACGAAGGAAGCTAAGCCCCTTGAGTCTGGCGCCTTAGACCGCTCGGCCATACTGACGTGGTTTTATGTAATTTGGACGTTTTAAAATTACATCTCTTCTAGTTATTTTCATAAAACACATCGTGTCAGAAGTGGGATTCGAACCCACGCCCTCAAACGAGGACCAGAATACACAGATTCACATCGTGAACGAAGGAAGCTAAGCCCCTTGAGTCTGGCACCTTAGGCCGCTCGGCCATCCTGACGTGGTTTTATGTAATTTGGACGTTTTAAAATTACATCTCTTCAAGTTAATTTATTAAAACTTATCGTGTCAGAAGTGGGATTCGAACCCACGCCCTTATACGAGGACCAGAAAACACAGATTCACGTTGTGAATGAAGGAAACTAACCCCCTTAAGTCTGGCGCCTTAGACCGCTGGGCCCTCCTGAAGTGGTGTCTTTTAATTTTGACGTTTTATAAATTACATCTCTTTTAGTTAATTTATTAAAACATATCGTGTCAGAAGTGGGATTCGAACCCACGCCCTTATACGATGACCAGAAAACACAGATTGACGTTGTGAACGAAGGAAACTAAGCCCTTTGAGTCTGGGGCCTAGACCGCTCGGCCATCCTAACGCGGTCTCTTGTAATTTGGACGATTTATAAATTACATCTCTTCTAGTTAATTTCATAAAACATATCGTGTCAGAAGTGGGATTTGAACCCTTGCCCTCAAACGAGGACCAGAATACACGGATTCACATCGTGAACGAAGAAAGCTAGGCCCCTTGAGTCTGGCGCCTTAGACCGCTCGGCCATCCTGACGTAGTTTTATGTAATTTGGACGTTTTAAAATTACATCTCTTCCAGTTATATTCAAAATACACATCGTGTGAGAAGTAGGATTCGAACCCTCGCCCTTAAACGAGGACCAGAATACACAGATTCACATCGTGAACGAAGGAAGCTAAGCCCCTTGAGTCTGACACCTTAGACCGCTCGGCCATCCTGACGTGGTTTTACGTAATTTGGACGTTTTAAAATTACATCTCTTCCAGTTATTTTCATAAAACACATCGTGTCAGAAGTGGGATTCGAACCCACGCCCTCAAACGAGGACAAGAATACACAGATTCACATCGCGAACGAAGGAAGATAAGCCCCTTGAGTCTGGCGCCTTAGACCGCTCGGCCATACTGACGTGGTTTTATGTAATTTGGACCTTTTAAAATTACATCTCTTCTAGTTATTTTCATAAAACACATCGTGTCAGAAGTGGGATTCGGACACACGCCCTCAAACGAGGACCAGAATACACAGATTCACATCGTGAACGAAGGAAGCTAAGCCCCTTGAGTCTGGCACCTTAGGCCGCTCGGCCATCCTGACGTGGTTTTATGTAATTTGGACGTTTTAAAATTACATCTCTTCAAGTTAATTTATTAAAACTTATCGTGTCAGAAGTGGGATTCGAACCCACGCCCTTATACGAGGACCAGAAAACACAGATTCACGTTGTGAATGAAGGAAACTAACCCCCTTAAGTCTGGCGCCTTAGACCGCTGGGCCCTCCTGAAGTGGTGTCTTTTAATTTTGACGTTTTATAAATTACATCTCTTTTAGTTAATTTATTAAAACATATCGTGTCAGAAGTGGGATTCGAACCCACGCCCTTAAACGATGACCAGAAAACACAGATTGACGTTGTGAACGAAGGAAACTAAGCCCCTTGAGTCTGGCGCCTTAGACCGCTCGGCCATCCTAACGCGGTCTCTTGTAATATGGACGATTTATAAATTACATCTCTTCTAGTTAATTTCATTAAACATATCGTGTCAGAAGTGGGATTTGAACCCTTGCCCTCAAACGAGGACCACAATACACGGATTCAAATCGTGAACGAAGAAAGCTAGGCCCCTTGAGTCTGGCGCCTTAGACCGCTCGGCCATCCTGACGTAGTTTTATGTAATTTGGACGTTTTAAAATTACATCTCTTCCAGTTATATTCAAAATACACATCGTGTCAGAAGTAGGATTCGAACCCTCGCCCTTAAACGAGGACCAGAATACACAGATTCACATCGTGAACGAAGGAAGCTAAGCCCCTTGAGTCTGACACCTTAGACCGCTCGGCCATCCTGACGTGGTTTTACGTAATTTGGACGTTTTAAAATTACATCTCTTCCAGTTATTTTCATAAAACACATCGTGTCAGAAGTGGGTTTCGAACCCACGCCCTCAAACGAGGACAAGAATACACAGATTCACATCGTGAACGAAGGAAGCTAAGCCCCTTGAGTCTGGCGCCTTAGACCGCTCGGCCATACTGACGTGGTTTTATGTAATTTGGACCTTTTAAAATTACATCTCTTCTAGTTATTTTCATAAAACACATCGTGTCAGAAGTGGGATTCGGACACACGCCCTCAAACGAGGACCAGAATACACAGATTCACATCGTGAACGAAGGAAGCTAAGCCCCTTGAGTCTGACACCTTAGACCGCTCGGCCATCCTGACGTGGTTTTATGTAATTTGGACGTTTTAAAATTACATCTCTTCCAGTTATTTTCATAAAACACATCGTGTCAGAAGTGGGATTCGAACCCACGCCCTCAAACGAGGACCAGAATACACAGATTCACATCGTGAACGAAGAAAGCTAGGCCCCTTGAGTCTGGCGCCTTAGACCGCTCGGCCATCCTGACGTAGTTTTATGTAATTTGGACGTTTTAAAATTACATCTCTTCCAGTTATTTTCATAAAACACATCGTGTCAGAAGTGGGATTCGAACCCACGCCCTCAAACGAGGACCAGAATACACAGATTCACATCGTGAACGAAGGAAGTTAAGCCCCTTGATTCTTGCGCCTTAGACCGCTCGGCCATCCTGTTGCGGTCTTATGAAATTTGGACGTTTTAAAATTACATCTCTTCCAGTTATTTTCATAAAACATATCGTGTCAGAAGTGGGATTCGAAAACACTCCCGCAAACGAGGACCAGAATACAGCGATTCACATCGTGAACGAAGAAAGCTAGGCCACTTGAGTCTGGCACCTTAGGCCGCTCGGCCATCCTGACGTGGTTTTATGTAATTTGGACGTTTTAAAATTACATCTCTTCCAGTTATATTAAAAATACACATCGTGTCAGAAGTGGGATTCGAACCCTCGCCCTTAAACGAGGACCAGAATACACAGATTCACATCGTGAACAAAGGAAGCTAAGCCCCTTGAGTCTGACACCTTAGACCACTCGGCCATCCTGACGTGGTTTTACGTAATTTGGACGTTTTAAAATTACATCTCTTCCAGTTATTTTCATAAAACACATCGTGTCAGAAGTGGGATTCGAACACACGCCCTCAAACGAGGACGAGAATACACAGATTCACATCGTGAACGAAGCAAGCTAAGCCCCTTGAGTCTGGTGCCTTAGACCGCTCGGCCATCCTGACGTAGTTTTATGTAATTTGGACGTTTTAAAATTACATCTCTACCAGTTATTTTCATAAAACACATCGTGTCAGAAGCGGGATACGAACACACGCCCTCAAACGAGGACCAGAAAACACACATTCACGTTGTGAACGAAGTAAACTAAGCCCCTTGAGTCTGGCGCCTTAGACCGCTCGGCCATCCTGACGTGGTCTCTTGTAATTTGGAGGTTTTATAAATTACATCTCTCGCAAATAATTTATTAAAATATATCGTGTCAGAAGTGGGATTCGAACCCACGCCCTCATACGAGGACCAGAAAACACAGATTCACGTTGTGAACGAAGGAAAGTAAGCCCCTTGAGTCTGGCGCCTTAGACCGCTCGGCCATCCTGACGTGGTCTATTGTAATTTGGACGTTTTATAAATTACATCTCTTGCAGTTAATTTATTAAAGCATCGTGTCAAAAGTGGGATTGGAACCCACGCCCTTATACGAGAACCAGAAAACACAGATTCACGTTATGAACGAAGGAAACTAAGTTCCATGAGTCTGGCGCCTTAGACCGCTCGGCCATCCTGACGTGGTCTTTTGTAATTTGGACGTTTTATAAATTACATCTCTTGCAAATAATTTATTAAAATATATCGTGTCAGAAGTGGGATTCGAACCCACGCCCTCATACGAGGACCAGAATACACAGATTCACATCGTGAACGAAGGAAGCTAAGCCCCTTGAGTCTGACACCTTAGACCGCTCGGCCATACTGACGTGGTTTTATGTAATTTGGACCTTTTAAAATTACATCTCTTCTAGTTATTTTCATAAAACACATCGTGTCAGAAGTGGGATTCGGACACACGCCCTCAAACGAGGACCAGAATACACAGATTCACATCGTGAACGAAGGAAGCTAAGCCCCCTGAGTCTGGCGCCTTAGACCGCTCGGCCATCCTGACGTAGTCTTATGTAATTTGGATGTTTTAAAATTACATCTCTTCCAGTTATTTTCATAAAACACATCGTGTCAGAAGTGGGATTCGAACCCACGCCCTCAAATGAGGACAAGAATACACAGATTCACATCGCGAACGAAGGAAGCTAAGCCCCTTGAGTCTGGCGCCTTAGACCGCTCGGCCATACTGACGTGGTTTTATGTAATTTGGACGTTTCAAAATTACATCTCTTCTAGTTATTTTCATAAAACACATCGTGTCAGAAGTGGGATTCGAACCCACGCCCTCAAACGAGGACCAGAATACAGTGTTTCACATCGTGAACGAAGGAAGCTAAGCCCCTTGAGTCTGGCACCTTAGGCCGCTCGGCCATCCTGACGTGGTTTTATATAATTTGGACGTTTTAAAATTACATCTCTTCCAGTTATTTTCAAAAAACACATCGTGTCAGAAGTGTGATACGAACCCACGCCCTCAAACGAGGACGAGAATACACAGATTCACATCGTGAACGAAGGAAGCTAAGCCCCTTGAGTCTGACGCCTTAGACCGCTCGGCCATATTGACGTGGTTTTATGTAATTTGGACGTTTCTAAATTACATCTCTTCTAGTTATTTTCATAAAACACATCGTGTCAGAAGTGGGATTCGAAAACACTCCCGCAAACGAGAACCAGAATACAGCGATTCACATCGTGAACGAAGGAAGCTAAGAACCCTTGAGTCTGTCGCCTAAGACCGCTCGGCCATACTGACGTGGTTTTATGTATTTTTTACGTTTTAAAATTACATCTCTTCCAGTTATTTTCAAAAAACACATCGTGTCAGAAGTGGGATTCGAACCCACGCCCTCGAACGAGGACGAGAATACACAGATTCACATCGTGAATGAAGGAAGCTAAGCCCTTTGAGTCTGGCGCCTTAGACCGCTCGGCCATACTGACGTGGATTTATGTAATTTGGACGTTTTAAAATTACATCTCTTCCAGTTATATTCAAAAAACACATCTTGTCAGAAGTAGGATTCGAACCCACGCCCTCAAACGAGGACCAGAATACACAGATTCACATCGTGAACGAAGAAAGCTAGGCCCCTTGAGTCTGGCGCCTTAGACCGCTCGGCCATCCTGACGTAGTTTTATGTAATTTGGACGTTTTAAAATTACATCTCTTCCAGTTATATTCAAAATACACATCGTGTCAGAAGTAGGATTCGAACCCTCGCCCTTAAACGAGGACCAGAATACACAGATTCACATCGTGAACGAAGGAAGCTAAGCCCTTTGAGTCTGACACCTTAGACCGCTCGGCCATCCTGACGTGGTTTTACGTAATTTGGACGTTTTAAAATTACATCTCTTCCAGTTATTTTCATAGAACACATCGTGTCAGAAGTGGGTTTCGAACCCACGCCCTCAAACGAGGACAAGAATACACAGATTCACATCGTGAACGAAGGAAGCTAAGCCCCTTGAGTCTGGCGCCCTAGACCGCTCGGCCATACTGACGTGGTTTTATGTAATTTGGACCTTTTAAAATTACATCTCTTCCAGTTATTTTCATAGAACACATCGTGTCAGAAGTGGGATTCGGACACACGCCCTCAAACGAGGACCAGAATACACAGATTCACATCGTGAACGAAGGAAGCTAAGCCCCTTGAGTCTGGCACCTTAGGCCGCTCGGCCATCCTGACGTGGTTTTATGTAATTTGGACGTTTTAAAATTACATCTCTTCCAGTTATATTCAAAAAACACATCGTGTCAGAAGTGGGATTCGAACCCACGCCCTCAAACGAGGACCAGAATACACAGATTCACATCGTGAACGAAGAAAGCTAGGCCCCTTGAGTCTGGCGCCTTAGACCGCTCGGCCATCCTGACGTAGTTTTATGTAATTTGGACGTTTTAAAATTACATCTCTTCCAGTTATTTTCATAAAACACATCGTGTCAGAAGTGGGATTCGAACCCACGCCCTCAAACGAGGACCAGAATACACAGATTCACATCGTGAACGAAGGAAGTTAAGCCCCTTGATTCTTGCGCCTTAGACCGCTCGGCCATCCTGTTGCGGTCTTATGTAATTTGGACGTTTTAAAATTACATCTCTTCCAGTTATTTTCATAAAACACATCGTGTCAGAAGTGGGATTCGAAAACACTCCCGCAAACGAGGACCAGAATACAGCGATTCACATCGTGAACGAAGAAAGCTAGGCCACTTGAGTCTGGCACCTTAGGCCGCTCGGCCATCCTGACGTGGTTTTATGTAATTTGGACGTTTTAAAATTACATCTCTTCCAGTTATATTCAAAATACACATCGTGTCAGAAGTGGGATTCGAACCCTCGCCCTTAAACGAGGACCAGAATACACAGATTCACATCGTGAACGAAGGAAGCTAAGCCCCTTGAGTCTGACACCTTAGACCACTCGGCCATCCTGACGTGGTTTTACGTAATTTGGACGTTTTAAAATTACATCTCTTCCAGTTATTTTCATAAAACACATCGTGTCAGAAGTGGGATTCGAACACACGCCCTCAAACGAGGACGAGAATACACAGATTCACATCGTGAACGAAGCAAGCTAAGCCCCTTGAGTCTGGTGCCTTAGACCGCTCGGCCATCCTGACGTAGTTTTATGTAATTTGGACGTTTTAAAATTACATCTCTACCAGTTATTTTCAAAAAACACATCGTGTCAGAAGTGGGATTCGAACCCACGCCCTCAAACGAGGACACACACACAGACACACACGTCCAGTGCAATACCTCTCCGTGACGTCATCGTCACTCGGAGAGGTAAAAACTGATTTAATTTAAACAAATTACCTAAATTAGCGGCTATCGTTGGCCGATTGCACCACGTGAAACAACTTAAATCGAACGCAACACGGCCAATTGGTCTCTAGTCTACAATCAGCTCATGCTGTCTTGATCTTTTGACCGAGGCTTAGTGAAATAAGTGAATTTAAAAATTATCGGCTAAATCCTAACTTTAAATTCTTTTGTAATAAATTATAATAAAGTTTAACTTATGAGAATAAAATAAAATTAGGACTAATTAACCCTTTCTTTTATATGAAAAGTGAAAAAAAACCGCCATAAGGTCGAACATAGGCAGAGCGGACGACGCGTGGTCTAAACATAAAACTTCGGTCTATTAGCGGCATGGAGGAAAAAGGGGAGGAGTCGAAATCAGGGCTTATATTGCTGGAGAACCGTGATGCCTATAACTACAGGGGGGTGTTAAGAAAGGGGGTCGAAACCGGGTCTTTTTTGAGACGGCGTCACCGTTGTCATGACGACGTTGTTATACACATAATTTGGTGCCCTCTCTCTCCAAAAAAATGTTCTACACGCGTCCGATATTTTTCGACTTTTCATTGTTTTTACATGTACGATACACGCAGTATTTCTTTCTCATTTTAATATTTTCGTTGACTAAATGCGACTAATCTTATGTAATTGAATTCTGTTGCAACTTGTCAAGTTGTCACACAGGTCGACCAGACGAAATCGTTCCGACTTCGGGAGGGCGCTACCAGCGTTATATTTGAGCTTTTACGTCATGTCCAGCCGAAAAGACCCGGTTTGTCTCCCCTTTTTTGTCAGCCGCCCCCCCCCCCAACTCACGTAGGCATCACGGTTAGCCGTTAAAATGTTTTTACAATTCCACCTCATAACGCCTTTCTCTATGTTAGCGGTAAAACAGCGTCCAACAGTACGTTTCTCTATGATTTTAGCCAGGATGAAACCACGTAAGTCCAACAGAATAAAAGGTTGTAAGTTTAATTATGTACTTAAAAGTACAAAAAGTTATACTTAATATTAATTGTTTTCAATAAAACTTCGGAAGGCACCAAAAAAGTGTTATACCTTTCATTTAAAACCGTTATCAGATCTATAGAACATACAGTCTTCAAAAAATGGTTGAGAAACTTTGGCTATCACAGCAAACATTTCCCATGTTATTCCTATGGGAAAATTTCCCTTTTTCTGCCAAAATGACTGAATAATTTTATGGAAATGAAGACCACCCTTAGCAACTTTATTTTCTATAAAATGAACTAATTAATGGATCTCTTTGAAATTTTTACCACATATTAAGGGCCCGGATTTTAGATCAGTGGATTTTGTTCAAAATCGTAACCATAATACGAAAAAGTTACACCCAATCTAAAAACCACCCTTACACATAAAACGCAGTATGAAGTCTTATCTAAGAGAGCAACCGCTCAGAATTATTTTATATGCTCTTTCGAATAAAACCGAAAAATTATAAAATGAAACTGTCTGGAAGTGTCTTACCTTCATATTAATCTGATAATGGAGTGGAACTGCAATAATTCCTCAAGTAGAATTTCGTTCACCAAAAATACAGCTCCGTCAGTTCACGCACTAAAACACAGACGCATTACAAATCTCCCCTAACGTTTTAATTATGCACTTGGAATTTTCAGGGCAGAACACATTTACTGATTTTCAGCGAGGATTTTCAATTTAAACTTATTTACGCGAAATAAACCTCGCGGACTTCAGGGAGGACTCGAGGCGCCGCTGTGATCTGCGAGCACTTCACAACAGAAATATTGTTGCAAAGAGCGCAAATAACAGAAATTTCTCCAAAGAAACCTTTTTCAAATTTCTATTTTGAAAAGAAAATCAAACTTTTCTCAATTTAAATATGAAATCCGTACATACGATTTCTTACTGAATATGTAATTTCACAGTTCTTTCAATGGATATCGTGTTAGATTGGTGAATGCAAAAATAATCTTTTCACATATTTTATTTGAAAGTAACGAAATAGTCCTCAAAATGTGTTTCTCACGCCGAGATAAGTCGATTTTGAGTGTTTATTAAAATCGAACCAAAGTCTTATTTATCGCTCGATTGAGATGAAATCAATTTTAACGAGCGTAATAGCGGCCACTGAGCTTAATTAAAACAGAAATTTCTCCAAAGAAACCTTTTGCAAATTTCTATTTTGAAAAGAAAATCGAACTTTTCTCAATTTAAGTATGAAATCCGTACATACGATTTCTTACTGAATATGTAATTTCACAGTTCTCTCAATGGATATCGTGTTAGATTGGTGAATTTCGGTATAAAATGCAAAAATAATCTTTTCACAGGTTTTATTTGAAAGTAACGAAATAGTCCTCAAAATGTGTTTCTCGCGCCGAGATACGTCGATTTTGAGAGTTTATTAAAATCGAACCAAAGTCTTATTTATCGCTCGATTGAGATGAAATCAATTTTAACGAGCGTAATAGCGGCCACTTAGCTGAATTTAAACAGAAATTTCTCCAAAGAAACCTTTTTCAAATTTGTATTTTGAAAAGAAAATCAAACTTTTCTCAATTTAAGTATGAAATCCGTACATACGATTTCTTACTGAATATGTAATTTCACAGTTCTTTCAATGGATATCGTGTTAGATTGGTGAATTTCAATAAAAAATTCAAAAATAATCTTTTCACAGGTTTTATTTGAACCAACCAATCGCGTTGCGCCCTGCCTTTTTATCAACAATTTTCTCTTGGCACGCTCCGTGTTGAATAAATTTATCGCGAGACTAGGAAAAATTTGCGGGATGTGACAATTGTGGCGCAAGACATCGAGCGTGCCACGAGAATTTTGTTAACATAAAGACACGGCGTTACGCGATTGGTCGGAGTTCCTTTTTCGAAGTTATTCTTAAAATCTTAACTTAATTTGAATATTAAAATCAATGGGAGGTATTTCCTGAATTTTTCATTATGCATACTGGTCTCATGATTAGTAGAAGAATCGATAAAAACACTTTAATTTCCACTTCACACTCCCTTTAAGAGAAAACTCGCGTCTTTTGAAGAGGAGAAGCGGTTTGAATATATTGTTATTTGGGCCATAATATCATAATATTCAGAATTCATATTAATTACGTCTAGGTCTTCAGCCTGAATCATTGCAGCCTAGTGAAAATCTCATTCATGATGGCATATGCGCTTCACGAGATCCCTTCAAATAGACAAATTTTAAAATCATTCGGAGACTTTATTTCCTGGATGTTTCACTATGCAGAATGGACTTATAATTAGAAGAAGAATCTATAAAAATCACTTTATTTTCCTCTTCATCCTCCCTTTAAAGGCTAGGGGAGGTCCAGTAAAAAATCAAGCAACAATTAAAACTGAGAGTGACTGTCTTGTTTGTAAAGAATAGTTCAATAAAGCACACGAACATTCTTCAATTTGAAACTCGAAGGAAATCTTGTTATTTGAAAATTTACGTCCAAATAATTTGATAGATATTTTTCAACTTTTTAAGATATTAAACGTTATTCGAAATATCTTTAAACAGGCTCGTTTTCTATCCTTCACAATAATCTTTTTAAAACACAAAATGCCCTAATATCCCAATACCTCCCTAAGTTAGTGTTTTTGCCATAGAAAATAAACAAAAGGAGTAGCAGACCAGCATCGTAGAGACCAACTTCAAGTTTTTACCGGTCGGGCTCGTTTTAGCTGTTAGCTGTTATTTTCAGTTGTGATCATTGTTACCGGCTTTCATTTATTTTTAAATTCATTGTTAGGCTTTTCCATCGGTAGTTTTGAACGTCAGCTGTGAAATTCGCCTTTGCCTATGCTTTGGTTGCGGTCGGCTTTATTATTAAGCCCCACCAGAGATAGATTTAATTTTAGAAGTAGGAATAGAATTCAGTCCGACTCATAGCCCAGTATAGAGTCCTTCCCTCCAACACGTAATAAAAAGTTTAAAATTTCAGATTGGCTCACTTAAACTAGGTTTTTATGACGTTACTGACTGGGACGGCGAAAAATACGTAATTTCTTTTTACCTCTGTCGCTATGGTCCGCCTCTTCTCTCATATCCCACCGTCCCGAGGAAGGGGGTCCGGGACTTTGACGCGCGCCCAGATTACTCTGTTCCCTATTCCTACCTCTAAAATAAGATCTTTCAATGGCCTGACATTTGCTCTAAGGCTGAAGTTGTTTCTTATATGGAACAGTCGAATATGTCTATTTGAAGGGATCTCGTGAAGCGCATATACCATCATGAATGAGATTTTCACTAGGCTGCAATGAGTCGGGCTGAAGACCTAGACGTAATTAAAGGTGGGATGGCGTAGCGGTTAGCGCTTTTGCCTCGCAGCAAGAGGATCCCGGGTTCGATCCCGGACTGTGGCACCGGGTGAAAATCTGGGAACAAATCCTTCTGCGTAGAGTTTGCAAGTTCTCTCCCCACTTGTTTATAGGAGTTTTCCTCCGCGGTGTAACCCGGTTTCTCCTTTCCATCAAAACTTGCAGAGGTTAACGGTAATAGTTAGGATAGGGCGCTGTAGGTTACCTGTGGCATAGGGGCTAGCAACCCCTCTATGCAATGTAAAGGGACCCACCTGTAAATAAGCCACAGGCTTAGTGTGGAAATCCCTTCATAGACAAAGCCTAGATTATTATTATTATATCATGGCCCAAATAACAATATTTTCAAACCGCTTCTTCCCGTACAAAAATTTACGGCTGCATTTTTGCTGTTAATTAGCTTTTTTTAGAATCTGCAATATATTGCAAATAAACTGGAATATTCTGGAATAATACTGGAATAAACCTGCAAAATGTTCAACTTCAGACACAATTAAGATGCATTCCAGAGAGCAATGCAGAACATTTTAGAGGTTTTGCAGAAAAAATATCTTCCGTTGGAAAACTCGATTAGTATATACAAAATTTAGCTACTCTATAATAGCTACCATACAGCTAGAAAACAGAGGGGAAATAGTAACTCCCGTAACAAATCAGGATGTTTGTAGGCTCATTGCAGGTACCTTCCAGATATTTTGTATGCATTTTACAGTCAGAAAGAGGTAATTTGTAGGATCATTGCAGGTGCATTTCCGATACTTTGTAGGATAATTGCAGGCGCGTTTCAGACACTCTGTAGGATAATTGCAGGTGCGTTTCAGATACTTTGCAGGATAATTGCAGGCGCGTTTCAGATACTTAGAAGGATAATTGCAGGTGAGTTTCAGATATTTTGTAGGATAATTGCAGGCGAGTTTCAGATACTTTGTAGGATAATTGCAGGTGCGTTTCAGATACTTTTCATGATCATTGCAGGCGCGTTTCAGATACTTTGTAGGATAATTGCCGGCGCTTTTCATATACTTTGTAGGCAAACTGCAAGCGTGTTTCAGATACTTTTCAGTTCAATTATCCTACAAAGTATCTGGAACGCGCCTGCAATGACCCTGCAAAGTATCTGAAACGTGCCTGCAATGACCCTGCAAAGTATCTGAAACGCGCCTGCCATGGTCCTGCAAAGTATCTGATACGAGCCTCCAATTATCCTAAAAATATCTGAAAAGCACCCGTTACCATAGCAGGCTCTAATGTCTCCCTTCTCTCTTATTCCCTTCTGATATTATCTAATGTATATAAAAAATGCGTTTTCACTATATATAAATGTAGTAAAGCTGAATTAAAAAGTAAACACCAAATTTGAAATGTTAATATCAAAAGATGTTCTTGGAAAATTAAGATAAAACAGATTTTTATAGCTACACAACTACAAAAAGAATCGTATTGCCGAAAAATATTTGAAACATTTCCATTTAATATTCTGCAAAAAGCAAATGTTACCGTTTTGTAAGAGATCTTTTCACCCTACTCGCTTTATATTAACTTTGAGACGCTTATAGTGTTCGATTCAGGTGTAATCTTCATTACTCGTTCTATATTAACTTTGATATGCGTATAGTGTTTCGATTCAGATGCAATCTTCATTACTCGTTCTATATTAACTCTCACTTGTGTCATTTCATAGAAAGAAGTTTATCCTAAATAATTAAATAAATATAACTGATATTAATTATTTTAATCGTCAGTATTTTACGTTAATTATAGTTAAGTCGGTTTAAGAACTTTTGTAAATTTAGGGTATATAAGGTGATTGATTCACAATAAGCCATAAGAAAATGCGCAATTGCGTGAACCTTTGGTGGAAGCCCTGCCATTGGGAGGCTAGACGTTTCTCGTAACCCTAGCCGCTCGCCGCGTACATCTTAAGCCTAACGACGATGATGGAGTAGAAGCCAATGTTACAGATTGGTGTCTATGTGGTATAGACGAAAGACCAGTAGATGGTGGTGTTAGAAGCCAATAAGAACAGATTGGTGTGTATGTGGTGTACATGCATGGTGTTGTTGATAGAAGCCAATAAATACTGAGGGTGTTGAGTGAAAGAATTGGCGGTTAGTCAGCAGATGAAGATAAAGCAATGAAGTAAAGTTTACGGAATTTCTGTGTATTGCGAACGCGGTCCGGAAATTGCGAACACGTTTGCTCCGATACGCAAACTCCGAACGCGGTCACGTGGGGTGTGACAGACAGACACACCAACACGTCCAGTGTAATACCTCTCCATGACGTCATCGTCATTCGGACAGGTAAAAATGAGAAACACGCGGGTACGTTCGATTTCTGTTGTTACAATATTATTGCATATTCCTCTTCACCCTCCCTTTGAATTTTTTGTTGTTCCTAAATTGTTACTGAGCAGTTATTAAGGCTATGAGTAATTTTAGATAAACAATAAAAGGCAAAGTAAAACGACATAAGATATGAAATAATTTTTGCCTTTTAATCACCATATTTTTGAAATTAAAAACTTTACTCAAAGACAATTTTTGACAATACCTTGCTAGAACCATGTCAAGAAATAAAAAAGTTCAACAATACGCGCTAGTGAAATTTGTGAATGAAGATATTTGGGATGTTTTGAACAGTGATTTGTGTTTAAAATCCAACAAATTCTTGTGAAAAGAAATAGCAGAAAACCATACAAATTACATTGGCTGAACCTTTGACTTCTTTTGGGAAGAAGGGAAGCCAGTTTCTCCTGGCTTACTCCTTGGATATGGCAAGTCTTTCTATATACAATCAAAGAGTATACTTTCAAGTCTAACCTGCTTATAAATATTTGATGGATTTCTATGTAATCAGGACAACATGGAGGCACAAAGGACCTGCATGTACGAGGACAACTGCCGGCGCAATGGGGGAGACATCCTAGCTGAATATGTGAACGTTGTAGATTCGATAACTGGCCCGTCATCGGTACTTAAAATTTTAAAATAGGAACTTTGCCAGATATATATTTAAAAATATTTGTTTCTAACATACAGTGTAATCAAAAAGCAAGCCAACAAAATGAGCTAATGGAAATTGTAAGTGGAGCCTTGGAAAATAGTACTCCACGAACACTGCATATGTAGCCATGGAGAAAGAGACAGTTAAAGACTGTGATAAATGCCCCAGGTATAATAGGAAATACGCACAATTAAAAACAGAGTTGAAGGAATTAAAGAAAGAATTTGAAAAAAAGGACCGAAAGCTAGCGAAGACTGCAAATAAATTAGAAAAATACAAGGGTATGTATTGCACATCTTTTTCCATGGTCTGTGATGTAAAATTCGTGATTCTAACCTGTTAAAAATTTAAAATATTGTAGAAAAAGTCTTGGCCCAATCGAAAGTGAACGCAACAATGCCAGTTCAAAACTTAATTGAAAATGATCTCGAATCTCCAAAAATGGTAATATAAATGAATCCTAATTTTAAGTATATAGGTGCGCTAGGTAATAACTTAATTTCGTTACTCTGTAGCTCTCAATCAAAAACTAAATTCAGGACAACTTTGTCTGTAAACCACCTTCTTTTTGGATTGACATTATTTATTTTATGATACGTAGATAAGAAAACGATGATGTCATAATATTTCAATTATTTTATATAGAAAGCTGAGATAGCACCAAACATTTTTGTGAACAAGTCAGAACTTTCGTTGCTGCTACGAATGAGCAGAACTGGTAAAATTTTTGCTACGGGACTATTTCTAATGCTTTTTAGGCAAGATGAATACATAAATTCCTCCATTACTGGAAGATCCAGCAGTGCCCATAAAGGCATTGCCCCGAAGAAGCAATTAGATTCTAATAGAATCTCTGCGATCATAGGTAAGCTGCTCTATAAAGTTAATGTCACTCTCGAAAATGGCTTCAACTAATCTAAACTTAAAAATTTTAAATATCAGGTTTAACCCTAAAAAAGTTTCAAACTGCAACTAGCCGCCAGATCAAGGAGTCTCTTGCTAATAAAAATAAATAAATTAAACGAAGAATATAATAAGCTAATCGTTTAGGTTTACAATGATTTTTTAAACAAATAATTGGGTTTTAATAAAAAACATTCTGTGCCTAATTACGTAGGTCATTCTATATACAGAGCCTATAAAAATATAATACAGAGCCTATAAAAATAACATACAGAGCCTATAGAAATAACGTACAGAACCCATAAAAATAAAATACAGAACCCATACAAATAACATACAGAACCCATAAACATAGCATACGCAACGCATAAAAATAACTTACACAACCCATAAAAATAACTTACGCAACCCAGAAAAATATCATCATAAAGACATAAGAACAACGTAAAATCCTATATAAATAAAATAAAAACAAATCTATAAAACTACCCCAAGTACTTCACAAAAATTCTATAAAATATTTCTACAGAAACTTGGCCCAAAGCTAAGTAAAAAAGCTATAGGGACTCTATAAAGATAAAGAAATTCTATAAAAACAACTTAAACGTGATATGGGGTAACTCTACGAAAATTCTGTAGAAAATTTCTGTACGGGCGCACAGACAACTCGGACCTTCTTCAAAGTTATTCCCAAAGAAACCTTTACGTTTTCCTTATTTTGTCCAAAGTTTAAGGTTAGGAGTGTTTAAAAATTGTCCAACCATTATTACAATGGTTTTTTTTACTGTATTTGTGCCTTTTTAACAGGCGTATTGTTACAATTGTAACACTACAGACCTTGTATTTCTAATGGGACCGGCAATACCGCAAAACTGAGCCGAAAAACCAGGATGGTAATTGTTTGGAACTATGGGGTCAGGACATTGGAGGACCAAACATACCGTGGTGTCACGTGTCAAACGTTAAAGCGACCTTCACCATTATACACACCATGACCTGCTCAAGCTGGCAATCTTTGAAAACTCAACTTTGAGGAACTTCCGATCTCTTTAGATATACAGGGTCTTTCTGTGTCGCAGCTAAGTAGTAGAATTACAGTAGTTAGTCTCGTTTCATAGCAAAATGCCACCCTATTCTAACCAGGACAAATTGGACAGCACGTTTATTTTGGGTGAAGGTCGCGGTAACGTTCAACTAAAGGCAGTGCTTTATGCCGAACGGTCTCACACCGACAGCATTCGGGTGCGAGCACCTTCGAGATTTTGGTAGTGCAAGATCGTGAACGTAGAAGAGACTGTATAGTCTGTAATGAGGATAGAGACTTTGACGTCGTAGAAAGTTTTCAAGCCAGTCTCATGCTAGTATAGAGCGGTGGAACAAGAAGTTGCACTAAGCCATTCTACTGTTCGTGCCAGTTTACAAGGGCATTATCATACCCCCCCCTACATCAAACCTTAACGGACGAGGATTTCCTAAGACGGCAATACCATTAGTCTTACCATGCGTCATGAGTTTACTGTTTGCAAATGTATTGCAAGACATGGACAGTCGTCTGGAAGAGGGCCTCAACCACAATGGCGAACACTCTGAATATTTACGTTGAGTTGTTTACCAAACAGTTTAGAGGTTGCAATTTGAGACCCAGGTTCTAAGAGACTAAGACTAAACGTAGGACTGCGCTTTAATATATTTTGTTGCATTCAGGCATACAATAAAACATGAATTCTAAACATTTATTTACACCCTGTATAATTTAGTATGACATCTCCCGTTGGCAGTATTGGGGGTTTTACATAAAGGAAGCTGTTGGTCTGATCTCGACAACACTGTATATGTATACAGTGTACGAAACAAATATTTTTCTTCTATATTTCAAATAACGTCGTTTTTAAACTTCTTTAATAAATAAAGTACAACATTATTTGCTTATCGAAATCAATGTTTTTGAATATAAGTTAAATGTAATTAACGATACTGAAGTACTTCTTTAAGCAATTAGAAATAGATCAACCCCAAATGTATGACGGTAAAGCAAACATAATTATACAAAATTTAATTACATTAAGACTGAAGTTACAGATATTATAAAAAAACGTCTTGGTTTGGACCAAGGCCGAAAAAACAAACGATATGTGTGAGGTTTATCATTTGACTGAAGTTTCAGATATTGCAATTTTTTTAGTTATTTTTATCCATTTAATCCTTAATCAATATTAAATTCAATCAAATGATTTTACTGTTAATCGATCTAGTCCCTCTAAATTAATTGATAGATTACATATCTACGCTTTTTCAAGAAAAATTACATTTTCCTAAAACATTTTATCATGATGTAACCCTCCGTAGAATAATTTAACTAAGGGAGAAAGCTCCCGAGGGCCATAAAAAGAATAAAGACAACTTACTTTAAATATCCAAATTAAGAAGACAATTCTTCTTTAGTTTATTAACGAAATAACAACAAAGGGATAACGATCCCGTAACCCAACTTGGATTATACAAAAAATAGCTCCGTCTTAAAAGACTTTAGTTCAGAAAAAGGAGAGAACTAGTCTCTTCAACCGTCAACAGTAAAACTGATAACAAAACTCTAAATTAGTCTATATTACAACTGTGGAACGGGGAGTGGCTTGTAACATGGAGGCTAGATATGCCCTGCCAGAACCAAGGAGTGGAAACTCCATAGATTCTGGCAGCCATGTTACATCCCCCCTCTTTAGGAACTTGTTTATAATACAAAAATATAGAATAGAATTTTTTTTTCAGTTTAGGGTTACCCCGAGGAACCCTTAAAATCATTAGCAGGGGTATAGGAAATTTTTAAGTTCGTTCACAAAATGTTTATCACAGAAAAATGATTTTATCTTCATTGATGATACATGAGCTTCTGTTCAATCTTTATACCCGAAGGGCTTCCCTTTCACCGTGATAGTAGGCTCTCCTTACGGAGGATCAAAGTATATGGGTAGTGGACTTCCTCCTTTGGTCATCTAAAATTAGATATATTAGTAATTTCTCTTTGTTGCTTGGGAAATAAATTCCCAAGGGAAAACAGAGATGGGCTCTCGGGTAAAACAGAAATGTTCCCTTGTTAAGTTCGTGACGTTATTATTATTAAGGTAAACTTGAACCTCATAGGGTGACCTTAACCGTTTATCGTCAGGAGGTCGATAATAGATATCAACTTCGTTACCTCCGGGCTGAACCGTCGCCCTCTTACACACCTCTCGTCGCCATCCCAATTTAAAAGGTTCTAAATAAATATCGGGTAATGTAGCCCTATTTAAACGAGGAGTTCTCATAGACTCCGACAACGTGGTCGACGAACTGTCAGACGCACGCAGCGATTGGGATTGCGATTGAGGTATCTGTTCAGGGGTTGATATGTCCTCTGAAAGAGTAGCAATCTGTTCTGGAGGCACTATTTCCTCCGAAAAACCAGAAGAAGGAGAATGGTGTAACGCCGGTTCCTGTACTGATTGTTCAGAAGATGTTGATTTATCTTCCGGCGTTAGAATATCCTCTGTGAAACTGGAAGTTGACGTATGTAGCTCTGGTTCCTCGACTGATTTTTCATGATCAGACGGGGAAGCCTCCCCTGCCGCAGAAGGCGGACTATCATTAGAGGGATGATCGAGCTGAAAAGCCCTCGGGTCATTCCTATTTTAGAGGCCGTTTTCCATAGTGATACATTTTTTAGTAGGATGGTAGTAAAAATAGTAGTATTACCCCTACATGGAAAAGCAAAACCTATGATGGAGAAAATAGTATGAATTGCTGCATTGTGCCGACTAGCCATAAATTGCCGCCTTTTCCAAAATATTGCTGACTAACCATAAATTGCCGCCTTTTCCAAATTATTTCTGACTAACCATAAATTGCCGCCTTTTCCAAATTATTTCTGACTAACCATAAATTGCCGCCTTTTCCAAAATATTGCTATATTACTGTCTTTTTCCGTGTAAAGATGCGCATACTTAGCCTTTCGTTAATAAACAGGAAAAATTAAATGGGGTAATGCACTGGCTTTTAACAAGGCGTTTTAAGTGTTCTAATTGCGAGGCCAGTACAGAATGAACATGCAAAACGAAATGTTGGAATAATACATTGGCTTTTTAACTAGGGGTCCTAAGAGACCTAATTGCGAGGCCAGTACAGATATGCCCTTACGTTCAAACGAGATTAGACCAGGTTAGGTTAGGTTTGGTTTAGGCGAGGGGGGTGAAATTTCATGCCGGGCCTCTCAAGTAGGCGTTGGTAGCGGCCTACTTGAGAGGCCATTAGAAAATAAACATGCAAAACGGAACCGTGGACAATTACACGGGCCTCTGAACTAAGCGTTTGTAGTGGCCTACTTGAGAGGCCAGTAGAGAATAAACACGCAAAATTAAACTAGGGACAATACATGGGTCTCTTATCTATGTTTTTATCGTCGGCTACTTTGCCGTTCGTGAATAAATATTAAAAACGAAATGGAAGTATCACATTGGCCTTTAAACTAGGTGTCCTAAGTGGCCTAATTGCAAGGCCAGTACAGATATGTCCTAACGTTCAAACTAGATAAGTATAGGTTAGGTTGGGTTGGGTAGGGTTGGGTTGGGTAAGGTTAGGTTAGGTGTCGGGCCGCTCATCTTCCCGTCAGTATTGGCCTACTTGAGAGGCCAGTAGAGAATAATCAAGCAAAATGGAATCATGGACTATTACACTGGCCGCTCAACTAGGCGTCTGTAGTGGCCTACTTGAGAGGCCAGTAGAGAATAATCAAGCAAAATGGAATCATGGACTATTACATGGGCCGCTCAACTAGGCGTCAGTAGTGGCCTACTTGAGAGGCCAGTAGAGAATAAACGAGCAAAATGGAACCACGGGTACCTTTACACTGGCTGCTCAACTAGGCGCCAATAGTGGCCTACTTGAGAGGCCAGTAGAGAATAAACAAGCAAAATGGAATCATGGACTATTACACTGGCCGCTCAACTAGGCGTCAGTAGTGGCCTACTTGAGAGGCCAGTAGAGAATAAACAAGCAAAATGGAACCATGGACTATTACACTGGCCTCTCAATTAGGCGTCAGTAGTGGCCTACTTGAGAGGCCAGTAGAGAATAAACAAGCAAAATGGAACCACGGGTACAATTACACTGGCCGCTCAACTAGGCGTCAATAGTGGCCTACTTGAGAGGCCAGTAGAGAATAAACAAGCAAAATGGAATCATGGACTATTACACTGGCCGCTCAACTAGGCGTCAGTAGTGGCCTACTTGAGAGGCCAGTAGAGAATAAACAAGCAAAATGGAACCATGGACTATTACACTGGCCTCTCAATTAGGCGTCAGTAGTGGCCTACTTGAGAGGCCAGTAGAGAATAAACAAGCAAAATGGAACCACGGGTACAATTACACTGGCCGCTCAACTAGGCGTCAATAGTGGCCTACTTGAGAGGCCAGTAGAGAATGGTATGTTATCGATTGGGCGTGTTATCAAAACAGCATTGTCCAAAACGGCTTTTTCATAAACGCGTTTTCCATTATAGCCATTTCTCGTTTTAGCGCATTTTGATTACAGCGTTTATATCTTGAGCGTACGAAAGTACGCCTTTTCCAAAATATTGTTGTTCATCTTCATTAACTTCCCAAAATAATATGCCTTTTCCAAAAAATTATATTTTATACTTACTTCCGATATAACATTACTCCTTTTTGCATAATATTGTTCTTTGTCCTATATACTTAATATAATAGAGATTTCCCTCCCTATCAATCACAGTTTTGGCGGAAACAGCAACCGCTGTTTTGGGAAATAGCGCTGTATTGAGAAACGCGGAAACAGCAACCGCGGTTTTGCTCCCACGCGGTTATGCGAACCGCTGTTTTGGGAACCGCTTTATTCCAAAACGCTCTTTTGAAAACCGCTCAACTCCCCGTGAACCGTAGAGAATAAACAAGCAAAATGGAATCATGGACTATTACACTGGCCGCTCAACTAGGCGTCAATAGTGGCCTACTTGAGAGGCCAGTAGAGAATAAACAAAGAAAATGGAACCATGGACTATTACACTGGCCGCTCAACTAGGCGTCAATAGTGGCCTACTTAAGAGGCCAGTAGAGAATAAACAAGCAAAATGGAACCATGGACTATTACACTGGCCGCTCAATTAGGCGTCAGTAGTGGCCTACTTGAGAGGCCAGTAGAGAATAAACAAAGAAAATGGAACCATGGACTATTACACTGGCCGCTCAACTAGGCGTCAGTAGTGGCCTACTTGGGAGGCCAGTAGAGAGACTATAGACACCTGCATGAGAGGCCAAGGTGTCGGGAAGTTGCTTTTGTGACATAATTTATATCTATTTTGAGCGCATTTAGAGTCCAAATGGATTTTATTTTTTGGAAATATTGTAGAGAAGATTATATTAAACGCGGTTCTGGTGCTCGAAAACCTCTTAGTGAAAAGAGATTATTATATTTCACAAAAACGTCTGTATCTACTGCTTGAATATTATGGCCTCCAAAACCGATTTAATACCCCATACATTTATACAAATTGAAAACTTTCTGTCTTTTCCAGAAGTTTTTAATTGGTCATACGACTGACTTGTAAATGCAGTTTCATACTGCGTTTAAGTCGATCAAATGGCCTACTTTGTATGCAGTTTTACACTGCATGCCAGAACTACCCTCACTTAAACGGGTATAGTTCTGCATGTAAGAACTGTCCTAGCGAGTAGCGACAGGGGATTTCGTTCCCTCAAGGCGGAACCTTGCTATAAATATAGCATTAATCACTAATAATAATCATGAATTAAATATACAGTAAAACCACATGAAAGCGTTTTAGTCAGATTTTAGTTATCCATAATATTTTCTCCCTCATCGGTTTAGCTTTTCCGTTCTAGGAAAAATACTACTATTTTTACTACTATCCTACTAAAAAAATTTCCCACTATCGAAGGCGGCCTCTAAAATAGGAAAGATCCAAGCCCTTATATCATGATAGGTAAAAAGGAGGAGAGGAGGGTCTTCAAAAAGGGCCATGCCCGGTTCACTATCAGAATCTGTAGGTCGATGGGAATCATCTCGAACAGCAGGACGGATCTGTTGATCCGCTGCTTGATCTTCTATTGTACCTGATGTCGAGGGTTGAGGGACATCTGGCAGAGCAGGAATGATCGGTTGATCGACTTCCTGACCGTCCTGAGGTGTTGGTGACGTAGAATTTTCGGCATTGTCGAAGACCGCTACATTGGTTCAATAGAGTTTTAAGTGTTCTAAGTTAACTTCCCCTATCTTCTGTCCTGAATTAGCATCTTCTAACTCGTAGACAACGGGAGAATGTTTAGCTACTATTTTAAAGGGACCTGCCCATTTAGGACTAAGTTTTTTCATAAGCTGACCTGTCGTACTTGATAAAGGATGTGTTTCCATCCATACTAATGTTCCTACCTCAAACTCTAGAGGGTCATGGCGGAGGTCATAGTATTTCTTTTGGTGAGCTTTTGCTAACCTAGACAATTCATTACTGAATGCTAATTGTTCCTTAAGAACCTTCAAAGCCTTACTACGACTAGGGTCATCATTGTCCTGAATGGGTTCTTCAATGTCTAAATCCCAAGGGAGACGTGGCTCCCGCCCTAAATTGAAAAAGAAAAGGGATCTACCCGTGGTTTCATGGGGTGCGGAATTTATTGCGAATTGAAGAAGGTCAAGGGATTCATCCCATCTATCATGGTGATTCCCTACATAGAATGATATTAGTTCGCCTATTACTCTATTTACTCGTTCAGTGGGATTTCCCTTAGGGGTGTACGGGGTGGTAAACTTTGGATTTATTCTAAAAGCTCTGCACGTTTGCAGCCAAAGTTTCAAAGTAAACTGTACCCCTCTATCACTGAGAATAGCTTTAGGAGCTCCCCACCTAGTGATAATAGACTTGAACGCCTGTACACATGTCTTAGCAGTAATGGTTTTTAGTGGAATCATTTCCACGAATTTAGTCATGTAATCGACAAATACTACTAAATACTTATAGTGGTGTCTACTTGAAGGGAAGGGTCCCATTATGTCGACACAAATTTGGTCCCAAGGACTTGTTATTTCTGAGGGTTGCATTAGCCCTGGCTTTTTCCTATTTCTAGCCTTAAATTGTTGGCATAAAGAGCATCCTCTAACATAATCCTGGAGGTCGCTAACTATAGTGGGCCACCAATATCTGTAAGTCACTTTACTAAGGTTCTTATCTTTACCCCTATGAGCTGATAACGGGTGGTCGTGTAACAACCTCATGGCTTCTAGCCTTAAACGAAGAGGTAAATAAATATTTTCAGGATGGTTCCTGTAAGGTCTTCTATAAAGAAGATCATTTTTCATTTCGAACATTTTATTTCTAACTGGGTTAGGTCCTTGCAAGGAATTAATAATAGGGGAAGCAAATGGGTCTTCCCTTTGAGACTTTCTTACGTCTTCTATGGTAAAGACTGAATATAAAGCTCTAGGACCTGGAGGACGTATCCGACCTTCAACAGACTCACTAGAGGAAGTTGAATTACTACTACCGGTAGAATTTTGACTGGTACTACTACTAGTTGGATCAATATTACTAGTAGAATTTGAAGTAGAAGAGCTTAGGTTTATGCTAAGGACGTTTATCGGAACTCTCGATAAAGCGTCGGCTACTACGTTTTCTACTCCTTTTTTATACTTAATTGTAAAGTCAAAGGTCTGAAGGTACATTGCCCATTTAACTAGACGAGAATTAGGTTCCCTAATATTAAACAACTACTGTAAAGCCAGATGGTCAGTGAGGACAGTGAATTTACGACCTTCTAGAAAGGGCCTAAACTTTTTAACCGCCCAACATATGGCTAAACACTCTTTCTCGCTAGTGGAGTACCTTGTTTCGGCATCTTTGTGTCCTGTGCTACCATAAGCTATAGGGACTTCTATATTGTCTTGCATTTGGGAAAGAAGGGCACCTAACCCAGCATCACTAGCATCGGTAGTGAGAATGCACGGGGAATCCCTTCTAAAGGAAGCTAAGGGGTGAGCCTTACAAATGGCTTCCTTAATTTTTTCGAACGCCTGTTGCTGTTCGAAACCCCCAAATAAATTTTTGATCCTTCCTTTTGGGTTTATTAATAGGGGCTACTATTTGAGAATAGTGGCTAATAAACCTATTGTGCCAACCTGCCATCCCTAAAAATCTCTGAACTTCCTTAATGTTTTTAGGAGGAGGAAATTTCTGAATGGCTTCTATCTTAGAAGGATCTATATGCACCCCTGTTTCACTGACTATGTGACCAAATATGGTAGCTTCTTTTTGAGCAAAACGACATTTTTTTAACTGAAGGGTGAGACCCGCTTCCTTTAATCTATTTAGGACATATTCTAAACACGCTAAGTGTTGATCCCAATCTTCGCTAAGCGAGATTAAATCGTCTAAATAGTCTATTAATTGGAAGTAATCTGCATCTCTAAAAATCTCGTCGATTAAGCGCAGAAAGGAGCTAGGGGCGTTACCTAGCCCAAAAGGGAGTACATTAAATTCGTACTTTCCCATATGAGTCACGAAAGCAGTTTTTCTCTGCTTTTAGGGTGCATTTCCACTTGCCAATACCCTGATTTAAGGTCCCCCATTGAGGAGAAGTAGGAGGATTACAAGGGCTTTGACAATGCCCGGGGGACTAATGACTATGGGCGGAGCCCCTGTTAGCTGGGCAAGAGGACTCATCTGTAACCTTAGGTTTAGGGGGTGATCTCCTCTTTTCCCTTTTTTTGCAAGAAAAGGAGAGGAGTTCTTAGTTCATCTTTCAAATTGCTCTTAATTATAGGAACTAACTCTATTTAATTTCATAACTTCCCCGAAAAAATCCTCTACCGACTCCTTATCTTTCTGACTCCTATGGGCAATCTCTATTTTAAGTTTGGAGTCTGCTTCGGAATCTCTAAATTGAGCCTTAAAATGCCTTTTAAAAGTCGTCCAAGCTAAATGAGGATGGGCAGGGTCTGAACTACAAATATCGTCATATTGACGAATTAAATCCCTGTACCAATATAAGGCATGCCCTCGTAATAGGAGAGGCAATGCCGCTAATTTAACATACTCCTCAAAAGCAGCTAAAAATTCTGTGGCATTATCGCTAGACGATCCCATAAAGGCTAACCTTTCCGGTGGTTCAATAGGGACTTTTCCCGTCTGAGCAATTCTACTTTTATTTATTAAAGTGGGTAGATCCCTAACTAATTTATCCAAACTAGTAGCTATAGCTTTATTTATTGCTACATTTTGGGCTACAGCATTAGCCTGTGTGGTAGAATTATCTGCCAATGTTTGGAGTAAGGGTAATATAAAGGATCTTAATTCCTCGTCGGTAGTGTCTGGTCCAAATTGTGGGATTTGTCGAGACGGAGATATTTGGGTTCCGATAGTTCTAACTTTAGGATTAGGTAATGTGGTTGTAAAACTAACTTTAGGCTTATCTTTCTTGGACGCTGATTTAGGAGGAACAAGGGAATCAATCCCAGTTTGAGGAGGTAAATTTGAGGGAGTTGAACTTCCCTTGGGGGCAGGAATGCTTTTATGAGGGAATAGTTGATAGGGAGAAAATCCCAATACCGAAGAGGCTGCAGTCCTCTTTCTCGAATCAATATCTTCTTCACCCTTCTCTTCCTCAATACGAAAAATCCGGTTAAACTTCTCCAGAGGATCATCTGTTTCTGGCGGTGCTGGCGTGTCGCCATCGTCTTCCGTAGAAGCAAACAGATCTTTTGATTGATATTCCCTTTTATTTAATGTTGAATCATCCTCCTCATCCTCAGATGTTCGAGGCGACCTCCATGTTTTATTGTCCGAGTAGGCCATTATTGTATTTATTTAATTATCAATTAAGTTTACAACAGTCAAGTTAAGTTTATACAAATATACAAGTAAGTTATCTAAATTCAATACATCAAATATACAAGTAAGTTATCTAAATTCAATACATCAAATATAAAGATAATTTTAATTTCATTTAATTATTAAAATTTATCCTGATTAATTTAGATTTAATTTAATTTAATTATCTTTAATCGTTTACCTTCGTGGAAGCCAAGGCTTAACATCACGTGGGGGGGCGGATATACCGACAATGATAAACAAGTTTTTCTACGGGACTGACCAAGGCTTAAGGCCTAGTCTTATCTATTCGAGTCCCAGTTCGGGCGCCATTTATGTAACCCTCGATTGAAATTAATCAAATAGGGAGATTCTCCCGAGGGCCATAAAAATGAATAAAGACAACTTACAGTTTTAATCCAAATGAAACAACAACTTTATTGGTTAACTGATATAGGGATAAACCCGTAACCGAAGTACCGAACTGGTAGTACAAAAAAAGTCGCTCCGTCTAAGGAGAAATCGTAAACAGAACTGATAACAAAATTCTAAATTATCGTAGATCACATGTGTGGAAGGGGGAGTAGCTTGTAACATGGAGGCTAGATATGCCCTGCCAGAACCAAGGAGTGGAAGGTCCAAGGATTCTGGCAGCCATGTTACACTTATCTAAATAAATACTACAATAATAAATTTCTATGATTCAAATCGATTTAAAGTTAAACTTGGGAAGCACGCCCTAGAATGTTCTAGAAGAAGAGTACCCAAAATGGCGGCGATCTCACTCAAACTAGAACTAGCCTGTAACTAGACTCGCGAATCGGGCCCGACCACCCCGTCGGAGAAGAAAAGCGACGGGACGGGAAAAGCAATAACCGAGGTTCAAAAAGACGGGCACGGCACCATTTGCAACGGACTGCCCATGGAAGAAATTAAATTGGCCGGTCGTGAAAACGGGAATTCCGTTACAGGACGTTAGGTTGCCCTGATTAATAAAGGGGGACCTTGTGACAACGTTCAGTCTTAAATCAAGGGGATTCTAAAGTTAGGCCTAATCTAATAACTTCATCCCGTTTGATGTTTATAAAAGAATTTACTCATACCTTCGGCTCATGTTGTATTGAAGATAAACGACTTTTTAATTGGAGAATTTATTATTCAAATAAGAAAGAACTTTTAACATGAAAATTTCCCGTAGGACGACGGCGCGAGTACTAAAGATTTTTCGCGAGACGCGGGCCAGAGCTTCTCCTCGATGACGGCTTCCGAAAAAGTGACGTAACGTGGTCTTTCACGGCGTGGTTTTTATAGTTTGAAAATCATAAAGAAAGGGAGGGGGAGAAGGAGAGAAGGAAGAAGAAGGAGGTGACGTAGACGACAATGGAGCGGTCATATTCCGGGGAATATGTCTGTCCCTTTGTCGTCTGCAACGGTTTCTGGACGAAACCGCTGCAGTGTGCCTTGCACAACCAGAAGTTATAATTTGTGATGGGACCACCGTTTCTTTTCGACGGAAGTTTCTTGACTAGGAAGTTTTTCTGCGGAAAGAAACTGAGACGAAAACGGAACCTGTTCGTGGGAGATGAGTATCTTAGTTACAGTAGAAGTAGGGGTGGGCTAGCCCTGAATTTTCAGTTTCTAGCCGAGCTTTAGCCTTGACAATATTTTCTTAAGCTTCGAGCTGACCTTTGATTATCTTATCGAACTCTCGAGCTTTCGGGTTTAGTCAAAAATCGGGTTTCCAGCATTATCGAGCTTTCATTTTAGTGAAAAATCGGATGGACATATTTCAAAATAGCTCCTGGTAGCAGGTCACTTTTGTTTTTAGGATTATTTTATGTAAAATGGGATGAAAAAAATTATGTTGAAAACTTTTTTCGGCGCAAATAATTATTTAATAAGTTACAAGAGTTTAAAACTTTGGCTTACGAGAATGCTCAGAGCTCCATGTCGTCTGCTACTAGCGCGCCACGGAAAAAAGCATCTCACTAGGTTAGGTTGCGTTTCGTTATTTTCGTGTGCATGGATCTTAATTCCTGACTCCTGTGCTTGTTTGGTCCTTCTCTACTTACTATTGCTTTTGCGGCGGACGGCATGCATCTCTAAGCCTTTGCGTAAGCCAAAGTATTAAACACTCATAACTTTTTTAAATAATTATTTGCGTCAATATAATTTTGCACCATAAATCTTTTCATCCAATTTTACATAAAACAAACTTGAAAACAAAAGAGACCTGCTACCAAAAGCTATTCAGTAAAATTTCCAATAGGATTTGTTGCCTTATAAATGTTATTCTTTTTATATAAGACGACTTTTGATTACTCTGGTATCTTTATCTTTTTAATAAGTTCAAAATTGTAATTTAGTTTTAAATTCTAGTTTATGCTAAGTTTTAAATTCTAGTTTAAAATAAATTTCATAAACCGAGAAAACTCCCCATTATCCCTGAAGCTTCACCGCTACGCCCACAACAAAGGACTTTCTACCACCAAATCGCAAATCGGCAAGAAAAATGGCGAAAATTTCCTACAACAACGCGGCTAACGATGAGGAAATAATTCTATATTTTGCATCACGCATGCTACGAATAACTCAAACTATAAGAGCCAATCAAAAGTCGTCTTATATATCAGACCTAGTTCTGTGTCACGCCATTTCAAGAGCCAATAAGAATTAAGCTTACTTAAACACCTGCGCAGATCAGTCTTTGCAATAAGGATTTTTTTTGAAACTAGTCCTCGGGACCAATGACCCCCAGCGTCTACAATATTAAACTGGTCTTTGGGACCAGTGACCCTATCCCTAATTTATTTTTTACTAATCCTATTGAAAAATTAAGGGATTATTTCGTTGACACACAGCCCATTCGATCACGCTTTGGCTTCACGGGCTTTAGAAGCCGTTCCAATTGGCCTCAAAACGCGAAATGCACAAAATTATGTCAAAAATCAGAGTTTACTCTTAACATAGCCGTCAATGGGAGGAACACCGTTTTTTTTGGTCCTAATTTTGAAAATACTTGTTGAAATCTCTTGAAATTTTAATAAGATATGCAAAATAATGTTTGGTATTTTTGTTTAAAGTTTTTCTCTTTCAAAGCTTTTTGTACGAACATTAAAGCGAAAATTAACCATAATTTAATGGCTTAGTCTCAGTTTAAATTTGTTTCCTTCAGTTTCACTGGTTCGAATATCTTGAAGTTTTGTGAGAGGCATATTGAAAGGTTTTAAATTATCGTGGAAAATTTCGAAATTTTAAAACGAATAGCGACTAAATAGGTTGTAGGATCATGCACAAACAAAATTTTAATGAAGTTTTTGTAAGTGAATTGTTTGCTTGAAAATTTTGAAACTTTGCATCATAATTTAAAACCCTTCAATATTCCTCTCACTAAATTTCAAGGGATTCGATCAAGTGAAACGGAAGAAACTTATTAAACCGTTCGAAGACCAAGCCCTTTAATTAGGGCTAATTTTCGTTCTAATATTTATACAAAAAACTATTAAAGGGAAACTTTTGAAAATTTCGAAAAAAAGCAAACTTTTTGCACATCTCTTTAAAATTTCAAGAGATTTGAACCAGTAGTTTCAAAATCAGGGCTAAATAACTGTGTTCCTCCCATAGCCGGCCATGTTAAAAGCTGGCTCCTTGGAGTTTTCGAGCAAAAAAGCCCAAAATTACCAACACTCGCTTTTAGAAAGGAAAATAGTTGTGTGGAGGGGCTTCTATAGCGTGTGAAGCCAAAGCGTGATCGAGTGGGCTGAGGTTGTAGCAAGGAAGGCAAGAATGAGAACCAGCCAATGGCTAGGAGTCTATATCCGTGGAGTAGAAATTTATAATGACTAGAATTTTTAAACTGGTCCCTCCTGAATTTTCTTAAAAGTTCTCAATTAATAAACTGGTCCCCCAGTACTCCAGTTTTGGCTTGGCAAAGGCTAGTGGGCGGGATCTATAAGTGCACTTATAAATCCCGCCTAAAAATGACTCCTGCCTTCGCCAAGCCAAAACTGGAGTTCGTAAGGAAAGTCAAATTGTAGGGGATCCGCTTGACCGGCGCTTCGCTTTAAGGTTTTAAAACATAGCTTTGAAATATTTTGACTGATTAACCATGGATAAACTGGTGGACATCCAACTCCACGTACCCGGTCCGCGACAATTTGGTCTCGCCGTTTTGGTCTCAGGACAATTGGGTCTCGGGACAATTGGGTTTCGGGAAAATTGGGTCTCGGGACAATTGGGTTTCGGGATAATTGGGTCTCGGGACCTAACCCAACCCAACCTTGTTTGGAGGTGAGAAGATTATTTATATGAGTATTAAAAGCCCGCCTCTTACCACGAACAATTTATTAGCAATAATAGAAATAATTGGGAAAATATGTCAGATAATTAATTAATCAAAAATGTCTTGATTAGAATCAAGACCTAAAAAGTATCGATAAGACTGAGGTTATCACTTGTCTGAAGGATCAGATATTAATTTTTCTTTTTAATTGAAACTTAAATGCATGCTTAAAAAAAACAACGTTCCATTACCGTTTTCCGTTGAAATAAATTATTTTACTGGTAATCAATTTCAAAAATTTACTTATCTCGGCTTTTCGACCACAATTCCATTCCCCGAAAACATTTTATCATTACATTAATTACTTTTGGGAGAGTACGTGTAAGATTTTGCGTTTTAAAAGGTTCCTAAAGACGTTACATCTCCATTCGTGACCGGCACGCTTCGCAGTGGAAAATTTTAATTATTCTAAAACCAATGGCGCCAAATTCAATAGGGACACTAAGATTTTTACTCGCGGTTTTGCAAAATGATGTAATATCAAGTGTACTTTAGTCAACCGTCGTATTGTTCTTTCTCATAGTTCAGGGCATGATCAGTGTTACTGCCCAATTTCTCTCTCTAGTTTCTAACAATGGTTAGAGACTATTTGATATGGCACGGACAACGTTATATACATTTGTAAATTCTAAGTAACACAAAAGGAAAAAATCCAATTTTTTTATATTTTGGTTTCAATTAAATAAACTCATGATAGTAGTTATTACGAACAGAAAGTCAAGGGAATGGCACCGGTAATGAGCAGCAAAAAGAGAGGAAAGTTTGCTTCAAGTTAGCAGAGGGACATAGTAGTGAAAATGGTAATCTAGAATTTTGTTCGTTCAAACCTTAATATATCATGAAAAATTCAAGTGAGGAGGCGGCACTACCAAGAAAGATTGATTTTGGCAGATAACAGCGAAAAAATTATGTTCTACACACACTGGGACTATGGGAGAGTTTCAAGGCCGAGGTCGCACATAATGAAATTTCAACTCCAGTTTACATCAATTCTCCCTGGTCGTACTAGTAGCTGGTTAAGCTATAGTTTGCTCAGGTCCTGTTAGTCTCGAAAGGGTTATATAGTCCTTGTAACTTTTAAAAGGTTGTTGTCATGGCTAAACAGACCGCTAATACAGTTTTTATTGTTTTATAGGTTATTGTGACACGTTATCTCCCAAAAGTAATTAATGTAATGATAAAATGTTTTTGGGGAATGGAATTGTGGTCGAAAAGCCGAGATAAGTAAATTTTTGAAATTGATTACCAGTAAAATAATTTATTTCAACGGAAAACGGTAATGGAACGTTGTTTTTTCTTAAGCATGCATTTAAGTTTCAATTAAAAAGAAAAAATAATATCTGATCCTTCAGACAAGTGATAACCTCAGTCTTATCGATACTTTTTAGGTCTTGATTCTAATCAAGACATTTTTGATTAATATCTGTTCCTTCAGTCTTCATTTTAATTAAGAATGTTAAGAAACTGTTTTACATTTTCAAAATCTGCACTAAGCAGAAACATTTATAAAAAGGACCATAACTTTAGCTCAAACAGACGTTTATTTATAATGATACTTCAAAAAAAACGTAAATCAATAAAAGTTTGTATTCTTATTGTAATTAACCTAATTCAATTTCGGATATCCTTAAAACCTCAATTTCAACTTTTTTGTAGCATAAACTAACGTCTGTTTGATATTAAGCTTAAAACCTTAAACAAAAAATGGTCAGGGCTACCCTAAAAGTTCACAAAGATGATCCAAGATTGTTAATACGCCTAAAAAGTGCCATCTTCAAAATATGTAGCCGGGGAAAAGAGAGCGCGATCGAGTGGGCTATGCTAGTGGTTGGAAGTCGCGGGGTTTGGGACAGGGATAAGGGAGTTGAAATGGATTGGAAATGATGATGGGCGACCTGCGGCACCGTATCTCTCCCAATGTACCTCGCGCACGCCCCTACCCTTCGGTAGGCGATTGCTAAGTGCTGCCGCGCACTGAAATTTTATTTGTATGAGAACTAGCTTCTATTTTGAAGAAAGAGGGAGCGCCCTTTACAATTTCGTCCAGTACGACCCTACCTAACCGCTGAGGATGCTGGGAGGACTAGGTTGCCGAAGGTGGGGGTACACAGGCAACGCTATAGGTATGGGGGTTTCCACTCCATTCCTCTCTCCTTCAAGGTTGGGACTCCAGGCATTGCCAACTCCATCACGCACTCGAGTGACTCGACAACGCAAAGCAACTCGCGCCAGCGTATGAAATAAGGCGGTGACACAGGGCAAATGACCAGTTTAAAAATTGCCTGGTCCAGTTCAAAAATTAAATCGGAGGGGGAAGGTCAGTGGTCCACGAGAATACTAAGAAAGTTCAAGGGAAATCAGACTCCACACATTAAAAATCTAATATTTTAATTATCCACTTCTTTAGTTTAGCAGACGACGTGCTCTGATCAATGGTCACGGACCAGTTTATTTATTCCAAGTCAGGAAATTCGCTGGCCTAATGTCCAGTTTAAAAATTGCTTATTTGGTCACGGACCAGAAAACTCACGTAAACGCGACGCGAATGACGAAAACTACGTATTTTCGGACTGAGGAGAGGCGAAATAGCCCGGCCTCCTTTTACGTCCCTCCTTGTATTTTGAAAGTAGGACTGGGACTATGGGGCGCGAATACTTAGGCATCTTATACCTTCTCCCTAGTAAATTAGGTATCGCTTCTTGGTAAAACTTTATATAACTAAAACCATGAGTTTAAAACATATGTTCCATAAAAAGCTTCATACAACTTTTGGAAAACAAATTTCAGCACCCACAAGTACCTACAAGCACCCACAAGTACCGACAAGCACCCACAAGTACCGACAAGCACCCACAAGTACCGACAAGCACCCACAAGTACCGACAAGCACCCACAAGTACCTACAAGTATCCACAATCACCTAAAAGCACCCACAAGTACCTACTAGCACCCACAAGTACCTACAAGCACCCACAAGTACCCACAAAAATCCACAAGTACCCACAAAATCCCACAAGTACCCACAAAACCCCACAAGTACCTACAAGCACCCACAAGCACCCACAAGTACCCGGGACAAGTACCCACAAGTACCTACATGCACCCACAAGTACCCACAAAAATCCACAAGTACCCACAAAAACCCACAAGTACCTACAAGCACCCACAAGTACCCACAAAAACCCACAAGAACCCACAAGTACCTACAAGCACCCACAAGTACCTACAAGCTCCCACAAGCACCCAAAAGCTCCCACAAGCACCTACAATTATCCACAAGCACCTACAAGCACCTTCAAGTACCCACAAGTACCTACAAGTACCCACAAGCACCTACAAGTACCCACAAGCACCTACAAGCACCCACAAGTACCTAAAAGTACCTACAAGTACCCACAAGCACCTACAAGCACCCACAAGTACCTAAAAGTACCTACAAGAACCCACAAGTACCTAAAAGTACCCACAAGTACCTACAAGCACCCACAAGTACCTACAAGCACCCACAAGTACCTAAAAGTACCCACAAGTACCTACAAGCACCCACAAGTACCCACAAAAACCCACAAGTACCCACAAAAACCCATAACAAAGATGCATTCTGGGTGTTTGTATATCAATGCACCAAATATTAA
>JAEQBA010000091.1:0-29908 GCA_019434445.1 Phalangium opilio | reverse complement strand
GCTGTCACAGAATTGCCGGAACACTTGATTTGCAGCTTGAGAATTGTCTTTGTTTGTTCTGAAGAATGGCCGCTCAGGAAACATCTTTTTTTCCAATGGATGCAATATCTTTTAAGAAATCTAAGAAACCCCTTCCCCCCGTCCGTCACGTTGAATATTGACTGTTGAATTTTGGCGCAGTCGAAAATAACATTCGGCGGATGATGAAAAATGACTTTCAAATTTATCAAGACTGCTTTGAAGTCTTTGGCTGTTGCTGCCGAAAACCAAATGAGCCAAGATGTCGTCAGCCTTGTCGCCCATTAGATATACTAGCGCATTTTTCTGGTTTTCCTCATTCTTAGAGCTGAGGTCAGAAGCACGCCGAAAACGTTCGAATCGTCTCTTCCACCCAGGCCAATCGCTGGGGCACGCGAAATTAAACGGATCTGGTGGAGTGACTGAAAGGCGATTGATGTCTGCGCGGACGGAGTAGCCATAGGTAGTGTGTCGAAAGCCGCACTCCGCGAAACGTCTAGGTACTTCACTGGAGCACAGTCTTGCGCGATTACAACGGCGGTATAGAGCTAAGCCTTAGTCTTTTTGGCACTTACACGAGCTAAAGAGTCCGACAACGCGACCTTACGTAGTTTTCATTCTGACCCCATGTTGTATTTCTACTTCATTAGAAATTACACTATTAAGCTTGATTAAACATAATCTGGGTGCACGGCAGTGCACCCGCCAAGTTGTCGTGCACTACCAGCAATCCTTTACCCGAAACATTTCAGCCTCATTTTGACCCCCTCTTAACTCGGTACTGGGAATAGTACACCACTCATATTTGCACCTCAAGGGCACAGTGTTAATCCTAGGAAGTCCTCCAACTTCCAGCTTTCTAACTCATTTGGTTTCTGTGATAATCCTATGTGAAAATGACACATTATGAGACTGACTGACTGACACATCATCAAAACCTCTAGGGCATTTCCGGTGGTGCTAGAATGATGAAATTTGGCATACTTGTACCACTAAGCATACAGCAAAGGAAAAGTCCCAAAGCGGGAGTTTCCCCCTTTTAGCCCCTGAAATGGGGGTTTAAAATTAGAGTCATCATCTAAACCTCTAGGGCATTTCCGGTGGTGCTAGAATGATGAAATTCGGCATACTTGTACCACTAAGCATACAAGCAAAGGGAAAAGTCCCAAAGCGGGAGTTTCCCCTTTTAGCCCCTGAAATGGGGGTTTAAAATTAGAGTCATCATCTAAACCTCTAGGGCATTCCGGTGGTGCTAGAATGATGAAATTTGGCATACTTGTACCACTAGCATACAAGCAAAGGGAAAAGTCCCAAAAGCGGGAGTTTCCCCTTTTAGCCCCTGAAATGGGGGTTTAAAATTAGAGTCATCATCTAAACCTCTAGGGCACTTCCGGTGTTGCGGGAATGATAAAATTTGGCATACAAGTAGGACTTAGCATACAAAGAAAGGGAAAAGTCCCAAAAGCGGGAGTTTTCCCCTTTTAGCCCCTGAAATGGGGGTTTAGAATTAGAGTCATCATCTAAACCTCTAGGGCACTTCCGGTGTTGCGGGAATGATAAAATTTGGCATACAAGTAGGACTTAGCATACAAAGAAAGGGAAAAGTCCCAAAAGCGGGAGTTTTCCCCTTTTAGCCCCTGAAATGGGGGTTTAGAATTAGAGTCATCATCTAAACCTCTAGGGCACTTCCGGTGTTGCGGGAATGATAAAATTTGGCATACAAGTAGGACTCAGCATACAAAGAAAGGAAAAGTCCCAAAAGCGGGAATTTTCCCCTGTTAGCCAGTTATGGGCAAATTCTCGATGGCTTCTGCATCATTTTTGGGTTACCTACCTAGTTCTCTGATTTGCTCATTATCACGGAAACAAACAATCCATAAATATTCGCTAAGTTTATTTAAAAAATGTTTTTCCATGAATCGCTTTATAAGTATTGCGATTTGCTTTGCGAACATTTTGAACTTATGTAAGTTTTGACATTTAAAGATATTTCATAATTAATTTCAAAGTATATGTATAGTTCTAAGATTCACGTTTTGCATAGACATATTTGTTTTCGTATCATAGAAACTTCAAAACCTTTGTAAGAATGCCGTCTCCGAAGGGGCAAAATATCATTTTATGGAACAAGATCATAAGCCTCTCCCAGAAGTTTTATGATTGTTTATGTTACCTACTCATGATGATGTTCTTAAACACAATCAGGTTGTTCATAGCTGGATTATTATGATTGTAACTAAATAATCATTGTATCGAAAACTATAGTAACGACGGCTAAACCTCTAATTGCTAATACTCAGTCATAACGTTGTAGTGCAAATATCCATAAAGGTACAAGGTTATAAGGGTTTATCGTCATATCAAAAAAATACAGACATGTTTCACTTCTGCGGAAGTCCATGACAACTGCGGTAACGGAACACCCAAAATTGGGATTCTACGGGAGACAACAAAAATATGGTGGGAGATATTGAGTTGAAAAATCTTTCAATGACATTTCGCTGTCCAGAATTACCTTCTCAAGTTTTAATTGGGGGGTGTATTGGGGGCTATGAAACATAACATTTTGAATGGCGAGCGTTAATTTAAAATAGTTGTATGCTCGGATTGGCGCACCTAAAGGTCAAGTTTGCAGCGAGCTTAATTGTTCGGTAGATTTTATTTCACGCAGATTCAACGTAAATATATTTTATTAGAAGTGTCTTCCTTTTCCTACTTAAATTTAGAAAACGGTGGCACAGTAATGTGGTTCTATTATCATATTTGGAACACCACGTGAAATAACCCATCAATAAACATAATTCATCCCTATTATGGCCGCGTTCAGCAGAGCTCAGCGGACTCAGCGCTGAGTCAGCGCTTTTAGCTGTGTCCTACTGAACGGATTTTGTTTTTGGACTTTGACGTCATGCTGCTCAGCGCTGAGCCAGCGCGGTCACCAAAGAAAACCGTCGGTTTTTTTTGGATCGCGTGACGTAAACGCGTAGTTCTCAGCTTTGCGAAAAAACATGGAGAAGTTATTACAAATAGCTCTTGCACATTCTGGTGGGACTACCTATTTAATTACCGTGAAACTAGCTGATCACGCGAGAATTTTAATAGATATGTTAGTCTTTCTAATTTTAATAGATATGTTAGTCTTTCTAATTTTAATAGATATGTTAGTCTTTCGAATTTTAATAGATATGTTAGTCTTTCGAATTTTAATAGATATGTTAGTCTTTCGAATTTTAATAGATATGTTAGTCTTTCGAATTTTAATAGATATGTTAGTCTTTCGAATTTTAATAGATATGTTAGTCTTTCGAATTTAATAGATATGTTAGTCTTTCGATTTTAATAGATATGTTAGTCTTTCGATTTTAATAGATATGTTAGTCTTTCGAATTTTAATAGATGTTAGTCTTTCGAATTTAATAGATATGTTAGTCTTTCGAATTTTAATAGATATGTTAGTCTTTCTAATTTTAATAGATATGTTAGTCTTTCTAATTTTAATAGATATGTTAGTCTTTCTAATTTTAATAGATATGTTAGTCTTTCTAATTTTAATAGATATGTTAGTCTTTCTAATTTTAATAGATATGTTAGTCTTTCTAATTTTAATAGATATGTTAGTCTTTCTAATTTTAATTATTAAGTTGTTCTTATTTATCTCTATAAATAGGTTTTCATACGAGTTTTGTTAAGCCTTGGTACCTTGAAGGCTTTATTGCACTACCGTCATTTTTAGCCATATCGTAGTATACGATAGGCTCTTAGTTTGACCCGAGCCGTAATAGTAATAGTAGTTGTGGCCGGAGTTTTCGCTTCGTTATCGTCAGATTTTAGCTTAAAAGGAACTTTATATTATCACAACCCCACTGGGCTCGGTTAGAGATTTAATTTTAATTAAAATTTTTTCAGGTCAGACCCGGAATTGAACCCGGGACGCTGGCGTAGTAGACAAACATTCTACCATTGAACCATACAGACCTGATAGAAACCCCGAGTTTTTTATTATTTATTTTTATCTCTAAAATGTCGGGGTGATGTGGGCTGGGGTACCTCTTAATCTGTGGGGTCGGATACTTATGAATTTGTATGTTTGGGGTTTTTATATTTATTTTCTTTTATTTATGTGTTAATTAAATAGATAACGATTTTCCCCGTTTCCTACCGCGCTCCTTATGTATTTCGTTCTCGTTCGGTAGCTATCGTCATCTATGTTATGTTTGACTGGAACGTTTTGGCGGTTAATTCAAATGTGGGTTTAGATAGAGCTAACATAGTGTTAAATGAGCGTTATGCGTTTGATCATTTTAGCATTGCTAAAGGTAATTCGAGGGGATAATCACTAAAATGCGTAATCACTATAACTAAACTTTCTCTTTCAAAGGTTTCTGGGCATAAGTCCTTGTTAGAAATTTATAATATGCAATAAGTGTGAATCGGCATAAGTCTATGTTGTAAACTCATCGAGGGGATTATCACTAAAACTATCTGTTCTTCGATTCGCCAGAATATTAGAATTACAGCATAAGGAAATTTATACGGTTATAATTTTATCACTGTTTAGAGTAGGGAATCGAGGGGCTATTAACTCTGATTTTATGCACGGTACATCACTTAAGCATTGAAAAAGATAGCGCTATTCACTCATTAGGGTAAGGTATAGAGGGGTTATCCACTCATTAGGGTAGGGTATTGAGGGGCTATTCACTCGTACGATATGGCTACTATTACGAGCCCTTGGGCCGTCTTGTTAAAACATCGATGACTTAGGAAAAGCGTTCAGCAAGTGTTGGGTTCGTCGCTCAACGTTTTATAAGTGAATCAATAGTCTCAATTATTGCTTTATACTTTATTGTTACTAAACGATAATGCAATCATACATATGAATTTGGGGAGTCCTTCATGTACGAGTCCCGGTCCGAGAGTGCCCTCTCGCCCCGCGTCTCAGGCGTGAGCGCCTTACGCCGCGCCCTCTATTGTGTACATTGGAATTGTAAATCGAATTCTACAGCAAGCTATGACGTCATTATGACGACAGAGCTCACCGATAAAAGTTTGCCAAAATCCGCTGTCTTGCTTGGTGAGCTCTGCTGAACGCAGCTTATATTATATATGTAGATCGCTAGGTGTACTATTCAGCTTAAAGAATCAACAATACATTTTAGTAGTAGAAATTAAATACAATATGTCCTGACAAATGTTTGAGATTATGTCATCATAACCTTCACGGATTTTTTAAGGTAGTCGCCATATAAGAGGACGTTTGGAGGATTGCGGGGTAAACTGATTTTACCTGCCTGCGCATAATATGGCGCCACATCCAACAGCCACAAACTGGTGATTATTCCCCCATACGTTTATAAAACAGGCTGTGGGTTAAAACATGATGTTGTCACTCTAGCCTGCGAAAGAATCATTAATAGATAAACATGTGGGAGGGTGAAGAATAGGAGAGCGGAAACGTATCGATTCCCATTCTTTTAACAAAGTATAAGACTGACGTCATTTATGGCCCATTGACGCTACTGTACCTTTGGATACTAAACGCATATCACGTACGATATCACAACATTAGCTGTAATTGTTAGCTTATACATATTTCATTATTTCTGATAAGAGAGCTTTTTATTGCGATACTCTTGAAATTTAATTAAACCAGCTGGAAACCAATAGGTGATTATAAAATGTATTTGGTCTTGCCGAACTTGTTGAAAAATAAGAAACCGTCGTCATGTTATGACGCTACTTCCGGATTTTCAAGCATGCGTGCCACGATTTTTAACGTGACGTGAGACTCTTCATTTATTGTTAAGCCATGAAGAAAGACTGCGCGTGACGAAATTTGTTTTCAAGCTATCAAATTTCCTCAGGCGCATTCTTTATCATGACCTTACGATTCTGAGCACGAGCGTCATTTCTCCAGACTAGAAACGTCACTCGTGACGATTTGTTATAATTTTCAATTAGCTCCTCCTACTTTAAATATTTATTTATGTTGGTAATCGATTGATACGTAAAGAGAATCAGTCGTATTCATATTTTTTACACAGTTTCTAATAATTCGAAAAAACAAATATACTTTCGTAAAAATAATTGAATGGGGAAATAAATACGGTTGACCCCTACAAACGGTTTTCCCCTCTTTGATTTTGAACATTTCATTAGGTCTAAAGCCAAAAGCTTCACTTTAACGAGTTAAAAAGATAGTTTCTGTTAAATGATTTTATCTAAAATGTTTGTTCGCATCGAATAGCCTTGGTTCTAGTAGCCAGCTTCGCTTGCAGTGAACTGATTTAAGTTTGGGAGATAGCAATTATTTCGTCATCAATGATGCGATTTGAGCTAAACACACCCGATACGCTAATTTATTTGGATAGATGTATAACTCTACCCTTATTTATATAACAAAATGCGTAGCCGATGAAATTTTGTAGGCTTTTCATTCACTTAAGGCAAAAACATAATGTCACGGGAGTCAATTTGTATATTGTGAAAAATGTAAAAGCGAGGTTCCTGAATTTGCCCACAACTGCTGTTAGACCCTGAAATGGGGGTTTTATAATTTATATCCCCTCGAAATAGGACATTATATTTAATTTTTTCGTCTTTTAATATTAATATTTTTTACTAATATGATTCTTTCGTATTATTGGAAAATTTATGTTTTTTACATAATGTTTTAGTAATTAAATTTCTCATTTCCTTCATTTCGTCTGAAATGGTTCTAAGCGTCTTTTGATTCATTTAGTTTTTCTTAAATCTATTCTGTTGATTAAAAGTGTTACTTGCCACAATATTGTGTTCTTCGAATAGAAATACGGTTAACAATTATCACAGCCTGAGAAAAAAAAAGAAAGTTGAATGCAAAAAAGTTGAAAAAGGCAAAGCCAAGTAAAACTCTTGGAAAGAACAAATAAAAATCCAAACTTGCATCCTTCTTCTTTGCACCCGGGAAGGTTAATAACGGAAATTACAAGTTTAACCACAAAGGCTTATCAAGAATATTTAACCAATTTGATTTAATATTTTAATTTCGATCCATATCTGGAATTAAACGAATCCTTGATATGCAAATGGCCAAGTCAGAAAAACATTCTTGAGAAGTTTTAAGTCGAATAAAATGTTGGTTCACCTGGAGATAATAACTTGGCCGTATTTTAGATCTCACTTCTTTTTACGGCCAAACAACTTGGCATATTTTTACAGAGATGTTTTTGGTGAGATCTTTATTCCCTTAAGTTATAAAGTTATTTTAGTCTAAACGACCGCGTCACATCGTGATTAAGTAGAGAACTGCCCGAAGTCTTAAGATAGAAGCTTATATATACAAGAAAGAGAATGCTAACTCTGTAAGTTCAAATCAATTCAGTTCATATGCTAAACTAGTTAAGTTTACATAATATCACAGGAATCGCCCCGGAAGCTGGTCATTTAGGCAATCAAACCTTAGAAAACTGAAAAATGACCTATAATTATTTCGTAACATTCAACTTAAAACTCTACTAGAAACTGTTTAGCTTATACCAGGAATCGCCACGGAAGCTGGTCATCTAGGCAATCAAACCTTAGAAAATTGCAAAATGACTTAAAGTTATTTCGTAACATTCATGTTAAGGGTATAAATGAGAGAGGCTGACAATATGTTTAACTAGCTTTATTCAGTGCGTTAGCGAGAGTGACTGTAGGTCCAATAGCCAGTCTAGATTACGACTCGGGAGATACCCCCTTGTGAGGTTGTCTACTGAGATAACGGTTATTACATAGATTAGGTCACAGCATGATAATAGGCCACGTATCCTGTTTCTTTTTTAAACAGAAATAACGTCTCGCCAATAAAGCATTAACATAAAATTTTACAAGTTAAAAGAAAATTAAAGATAATAAATTTTAACATCGTTTTTTACAATTGGCTAGAAAATTAAAGATAATAAATTTTTAACATCGATTTAATTCGTGTCGATATCGGTTGATAGGGCCAGAGACCTGGATAGGGCATCCGCTATGTACATTTGTGTTCCCGTAACGTAGACCATGTTAAATTCGTATTTGGATAATCTTAGGACCAAACGCTGTAGGCGGGGCGAGAGGTCATTTAGTGGAATTCGACAATTGCATGTAGTGGTTTGTGATCGGTCTCAATCAGAACTTTAGTGCCCACTAAATAAAGCGGAAGTGTTCGACCGCATAGACTACATCGCAAGTAGCTCTTTCTCAATTTGGGCCCATCTTTTCTGGGCTTCGGTGAGAGATGTGGACGCATACTCTATCGGCTGATTTCCTTGTAGAAGAACAGCGCTTATACCATTTTGGCTTGCATCTACGGACAATACGCTTTGCTTTTGAGGGTTGTAAAAGGAGAGGACTGGTGCCTTCATGATGTCGTGTTTAAGGCCATCGAAGCTCTTTTGAGGGACCGTATACCACTCGAATTCCACCGCTGATTTTAGTAGTTGTCGTAACTGGGCGGCCTTCTCAGAGTGGTACGGAATGAACTTGCTAAGGTAGTTTATGATACCCAGGAATCGTTGCAGTTCATTTTTGGTAGTGGGTGGTGTTAGTGCCTCAATTGCTGACGCCTTTTTTCCGTCAACATGAACCCCAGACTGAGAGGTTCTGTGTCCAAGGTAGGTGATGGTTAGAACTGCCAACTGTAGTTTCATCTTGCTAATTGTTATGCCTGCAGCCCTTGCCAGTGTAAGTACAGCTGTTAATCTTTCGTTGTGTTCTTCCGCTGTGGCGGCCGCTATTATGAGATCGTCCGTTGACACGTCAACCCCGGGTACGTCACCAAATAAATCATTCATGATTCCTGGGCATATCTCTGAGGCGCTTGATATTCCATACGGCATGCGCAGAAAACGAAATCTCCGTATGGAGTCGAGAATGTGCATACTCGGGAACTTCGTTCATCCAGCTTTATTTGCCAGAATGCAGACGTCGCATCCAAGACAGTGAATATCTTGCAGCCTTGCAACTTGCTGAAGATTTCTTGCGAGGTCGGGACTTTACAATGTTCACGTTTTATCTATTTATTCAGCATTCGGGGGTCCAGGCAGACACGGATAGATTTATCACCCTTCGGGACAACCACCAATGGGTGAACCCAATCAGTAGGTTCGGTCACTGGGATGAAGACTTTCAGATGCTGCATGCGGTCTAGCTCTCTCTTCAGAGGTTCTCGGAATGCATGGCGTATACTTCTGGCTGAAACTATCCACGAGTGGGCGTCGCCCTTTAAGGCGATATGATGCTGTACCGGTAGGCATCCCATGGGTCCGAAAACGTCTTCGAATTGCTGTATTATCTGACAAGGGAGAAGGTTCTTCTGTGGAGCTAAATAGCATACTCGTTTATCTGTTAGAACCTTTTCCTGGACTGACCAATCTCTTAATAATTCCCAACTCTGTTAGTGCGGTTGCACTCAGGATGGGTATAGTGTTTTGTGCAGTTATGTAGAATGTACACGTGTGTAGAGTAGTAGATGGCGCCACCTCCACAGTTTGTAACACTATAAGAAACCCAGAAATAGTAGCGAGAGTGGGGAGAGAAAATGTTAACAGATCTTTCAGGAGTAAGGAGCTTGAGGTAGAAGGTCGAATCTTAGGGGAACTAATATCTTTGTAACCATAAATATTAACCCTTTCGAATTAAAAAATAAACTGTTTATTTGACCTTATTCTACAATAACGAATAAATACAACAAATGGCGACGGAGCTTGACGCCCCTGCGGGTTTCCCAACCGTAGTCTTTCGAATACATGTTCTTTCTTCTCAGGAAGGTATAAGCCTTGTCTCTACAAGATGTGGCCGGTATAGCACAAAGAAAACTCTACAAGGTGTGGCCGGTATAGCTTAAAGAAAAGGGTGAAATTCACTCGAGCTGAGTATGGCACTTTTGGGTCGTTTGGACGTGTTCGATAGTACAAGCGAATCGTGGTCCCAATATTCGGAGAGACTAACAGCTTATTTTGTTGTTAATAACATTTCGGAAAATGATCGTCAACGCGCTATATTACAGACAGTTTTGGACTCTACCACGTTTGCCCTCTTACGTAATTTGATTCGACCACTAGCAGTACCAGATAAAACCTATTCTACAGGACCGGTAGGCCCTTGTAGATATGACTTGATAGCCGTTTATAATGCTAAACGAAAAAATCGCCTTTTTAGGGTTAGCGTCCCATAGAAAAAGCATTACATTTTACCCGGTTTTTTAGGGAAATTGTCATAGGCGATACGGAAAAACCCCAGCGAAGTTAGTTTTCGGAATACTTTCAAATTAACAAGCATTTACTAAATGAGAAACTTACCTGTTTAGTTTTTAAATTAATGAAGTCTAATTTTTGTAATTTAACTAATTAGTTATGCCTCGAATTCCCTATTTCATAGCAGACGACAGTAAGAAAGTTTATTACATAGCAGACGAGAGTAAGGCAACGCACATTAATTTTTTGTTATTTCATCCGAGCTTTAACACCTTTATTTGGATTTTCTAATGAACTATAACGCCCTTAAAATCCAATACTTTGTTATCAGGTCCAATTTTTGTCTAAAAAAGTGATTCAGGTAAATAATTACAGTTAATAGAGGTTTTAATATCGTTTGAAGTAATTTTTCGACGTTCGTTTTGGCCAAGGATTAAGTTGAATTTTGGTAAGTCTGTGTAATATACTCTTTATAGCGTCTTTCGTCCATTAAGATTATAAAAAAAGCTGATTTCCAGCTCTGTTTTGGAATTTGATATAGTCTGCTTCGTTTCATGCTAGAAACACATCGAAAGTTCCTAACCCTAGGTTTTACACTTTAAAATACTACTGGAAAGATGACAAAAAGTGTTTTCATTTGGCAGTTAAGACAGTGGTATTTACGTAAGCGCAGTTAATTCAACACTTCCATATGATGTATACAGGGTTTCACTATTTTTTTAATTATATATTAATTTTATTTTGGCTATTCTCAGTGAGCATTCATATATGAACGCAATTTTGGATTTTTGTGGTCTCCCAAGTCTCCCAAACTGTAATTTTAACATTTTAGGGCAAATTATTATAATAATCAAGAATATTTATAGATCATCAAGGGTATAAATAGGCAAACTAAGACCCATTTGATTTATGATGTGATAGATCATGTTAGGTTTAGATACAGGGTTAAGCTTATGTTAGGATAGGTTGTTATGAGCGGCTAAATGTTCATCTGTTTTTGGAATTATCAAGTTTTATTAACTGACTTTATTTCCCCTTTTCCAAAATTTTACTAAATTGGATTTGTTTTTACCCCTGATTATTGCTAATTATCTTGTTTATTGCCACAAATTTTCAAAAAAATGGCATTTTAGTTTCTTTTTACCCTAAAAAGAGGCCCAATTTTAGCAATTCGTAGGTTGTCTTTCTTTTAGCCATAATCAATGCACCCATGATCTTCTTAGAGGGAATTTACATAGGCTGATTGCAAGAATGATTTTACAGACAGCTTCTTAAATAGATTATAGCACATTCCTTTTTTTGTAGTTTAACACACGTAACTTTCTCAACACACTTATTTAAGAAGTAAACAGTTCTACGAAATTAAATAGTTAATAATTTTACGATTTTGAAAAGGCTATTAATTTTAATTAATACTCACTAATATCTCGTGCCATCATTATCAATAATGTAACACAAAACAAAGATGATTTCGATTTATATTTTATTCAAAACCGCTAACTAATAGCATTTTTGGTTCCTTAGATAATAGGGACGGGAAATGACCCTTTTCAACCTGTTAAGTGTTGACTACCGCCTTAAGACTGAAGTGACAGATATTATACAAAAACGTCTTTGTTTGAACCAAGACCGAAAAAACCAACGATATGAGTGAGGTTTATCAATTGACTGAAGTTCAGGTATTGAAATTTTTCTTTAAGTATTTTTAGTAGTTTAATCCTTAATCACTAATTAATTCAATCAACTGATTTTACTCTTAATCGATCTATTCCCTCTAAATTTATTCAAAAAATTGCATATCTCCGCTTTTTCAAGAACAATTCCATTTTCCGAAAACATTTTATCATGAAATTAATTATTTTGAAGGAATTTCGTATCGATGTTCCTTAACTTGTAAGCACCTTGACGGACATTGGTTTAAATATTAGTGGCTTGAGAAATTTTCAAGTTTGCACCAAAAAAAGTTTTTTCAATGGTTACAATTTGTTGAGAAGACTGATAATCGATAAAATATGATTAAGAATAATTTATTTTGCTCGGACTAATAAAATAATGTCGTTTACCAAAGGAAAAAGAACAACTTTTGTCCCATGTGGTTGCTTTTAGTAGGTAGCTCTCCTTTCATTGACTGGAAAAATATTATGTAAGCATAAAAATAACCAAAGGTTAGTGTAAAGATTCCATAAAAAGAAAAATTTCTCAGTACTGTACAATGTCATTTTATATTCTTTTCAGCGGAATTAATACATAAATCACTTCACTCTAATCGAATTATGATATAAAATTTTGCTATCATCCGTGCTTGCAGTGTATGGGTGCTCTTCTTAGAAATTCAGTAGAATATTTCAAATATTAATTATTGATCCCTCTAAACGTACTCCCTTCAAAATAACTAATTTCATGATAAAATGTTTTCGGAAAATGGAATTGTTCTTGAAAAAGCGGAGATATGCAATTTTTTAAATAAATTTAGAGGGAATAGATCTATTAAGAGTAAAATCAGTTGATTGAATTAAATAGTGATTAAGGATTAAACTACTAAAAATACTTAAAGAAAAATTTCAATATCTGAACTTCAGTCAATTGATAAACCTCACTCATATCGTTGGTTTTTTCGGTCTTGGTCCAAACAAAGACGTTTTTGTATAATAAATAAAGGCGGCTAACGCCGAGGCCGGCTTTGGTTACTCAGAGTATTATAAGCAATGCATGAGTATTGAGTAGACTTGTTTTCGTTTGAGTAATGAGTATTGAGTATAGCATTGAGGAGTGTAAGAATCAGAGACAGAGACTGAGTCATTGTCAGAGTCAAGTATCAGACTCAGTCAGAGAGATAGGTAACAGAGAATGAGGTTTAGTTAGGCGGTGCGAGTCCGAGTGAAGGGAAGAACCGCTGCAGCCGGGTGGCGGTCGGCGTGCATCACAATTCTAAGCCTTAGCTTAGCTAAGCGAAGTTCATGCTCTTTGTTTGTTAATGTTAGCAACTTAGCGCGCCGCGCGCTAAGTATTAACCAACAATTTCGGTCCTCGGAGTCTCGGACCTCGGTCTTTTTGCTAGTCTGTGAGACTGTGACTGTGTGACAGCCTAATGGGTGACGGTAAGTCCTATATATTTTCTGGTTTGGTTTGTTATTATAGTGCAACTGTTTAAGCTTTCAGATCTAGTCCTTAAACTTCTCCAAGTGCTTCCCAAAGTAACGTATCGGCTCAAGACAATGTCGTCTTCGACTGTTTATTTAACTTTCCAAGTCCAACCTCCATTGTAATTGCTCTCTTAAGTCAGTCAGGTACATCCTGCATTTCTGCTTTCGTCCCTGACTCCCTTCTCGTTGCCGTTGGTAAATTTGACTCCTCTCTCTTCTTCACAATTCGCTTACCAAAAAGGCAAATCCACTGAGACGGCCCTTCACGGCCTTACGAATTGCCTGGATAGGGCATTCGAGTTTCAGGAAATTTCACTGGCCGTCTTCTTCGATATTGAGGGGGGCCTTTGATAAGGTCTCTAGCTCGGTTATTACTGAAGCTGTTAAGAGATTTGGCATCAGCGACACTCTTGGCCGCTAGATCAAGTCCATGCTTACCGACCGCGAGGTGTCGACGTCCCTCCTTGGGGACTCTATAGGGGTGACTACCAGCAGGGGCTGCCCTCAGGGTGGAGTGCTCTCCCCCTGTTGTGGTGCCTGGTGGTGGACGAACTCTTGGGGAGGCTCGGGGGTGCAGAGGGCTGTAGCTGCTTCGGGTATGCGGACGATGTAGCGATAGTCTTTATCGGGAAGTTCCCCGATAGTCCTGTTACCGCACTTATGAGATCTGCTCTCTTTAGCGTGGAGCAATGGTGTAAGGCGGTTAACCTCACTGTAAATCCTGATAAAACTGTCCTTGTTCCTTTTACGAGGAAGAATACTAAGAATCTGTTTAATGATATCTCTTTCTTTGGCCAGGTCCTGACAAAGTCCTCCGAGGTGAAATACCTGGGGGTGACCTTTCATTGCAGACTCACATGGAAGCCGCATCTTGATCGGTGCATCAGGAAGGCCAAGATGCTTTTCTGGGGGACCAGGAGCTCTGTCTGCCAGACTTGGGGCCTCAACCCCAAGGCTGTACACTGGCTCTATACTGGGATCATCAGACCCATTCTATCCTACGGGGCACTTGTCTGGTGGACAAGGGTCCGGCTCAAGACGGTGCAGGCTGCCCTGTGCAAGCTTCAAAGGCTATGGCATAACATGGAGGGTCAGAGACAGACAAAACAGTTAGTCAATGGTCCCTGCAGGTCTCGTGCTAGAGACCTAATTTCGCTCAGCAGATGGGATATTAGGCTCGCCACCGGTCTTCTGACCGGACACGGCCGGCTAATGAGGCACCTCCATCTGATGGGTTTTGCCGACGACCCTCTTTGCAGGTCTTGACGGGAGAAGGAAGAAACCTCCGCTCACGTACTTTGCGAGTGCGACTGCTTCGCCTCGCTTAGACTAGAATATTTTGATTCACACACTGTGGAACCCTCGCGGGTCTCCACTATTACGGTGGAGCGAATTCTACACTACGCTGTGACAACGGGTCTATTCAAGGCCTGAATACGAGGGCGCACAATAGCTCTTTTTGTAATTTTATGCACGCATGCTCAGAATAACTCTGGGGGCCAGTTAAGCAGACTACGCTTTGAACTTGCGTTGAAAATGGATGGGACCGAAACTAAGCTCCGGATTTTTGATCCGGTATAAAGTAAATTAAAGGTTGTTGAACTCAAAGATATTCTAAAAAGGAAAAATATTGCATATAAAACTAACTGGCGAAAACAAGCTCTCGTTGAGGCACTCTGTAAGCATGAAAGTGAAAATACCCCTCAATACGACCAAGGCTTAGGATCATCAATTCAAGTCGCAAAATAATCATGAAAGCTCAAATGCATCGATAATATTCAACAACAGCGTTTGCAAATTACAAAACCAACAAATAAGTCAGATGCGTACAACCGAGTATTAAGTTTTGGTTCCTCATCATCCACGCATCATGATTTTATTTTGGAAAAGAAAAATCCTGAAGTGCTTCCGTATTATCGAACACAGTTTAATTTACCCGACCCGGTAGAAATACCACCATGTTGTTGGTCAAAAGACCTGTACCTCATTCCAGATCTAAGTTTCGCTAACATTTACGATCACTTCGTGCGCGCCAAAGTTTTTATTGATGGGAAAGATAGAAACGATCGTAAAGGCATGGAAAGAGCTGTAGCTCATAAAAGATCTGGGGATATTCACAAGGAACTCTTAGTAGCTCAAGTAAGAATAAATTATTAACTTTAGATAAGTTTGAATTAATTTTAATACTTCCACAGATTACCGATTCCCTGACATATGTAACATCACGCTGTTTTGCGTCGGCGAGAAACTTAGACTATGCAGTAGTTGTGTGCATCAAGAGCACTGGGAAGGTGTACGCTGGAGCCTGCGAATGCGCGAGGAGATTATCTGGATCATGTGAAGAAGAGAGAGGAGTTACCGAAAGTACCTCGTCTCTAATGTACCTGTCCACCAGCTTCTCCAGAATTTTGAGGAAGAAGGAGGACAGGCATATGGGCTTAAATGCCTTCGCCTCGAGATAGGAACCCTTCCCGGGCTTGGGAATAAAGATGACCCTAGAGCGTTTCCAGTCACGAGGTATGTGACCGAAAGCAATGCAGAGTCTGTAGATCTTGCATAGCGCAGAGGCGATGTGGTCTAAGCCCTCCTGCAAAAGCAGAGGGAAGACCTCATCGAGTCCCGGAGACTTGTAGGGCTCAAAACAGTTGACAGCCCACCGAAGCTTGGGAATCGTGACAACCTGTCTGGCTACAAGCCAGTCTTCCCTTTTAGCCCTGTGCAGGACAGGGTAGAGAGAGTCAGGGTTTGTTGGATTGATAAAAGTAGAGTCAGGAAAATGGACCTCCAGCATGTGCTTGAGAGTCTCAGCCCCAGACTTAGTGTACACACCCTCCCGCAGCTTAATAGCATTAAGTCGATGTGTGCTGTCGTGCGCTAGAATCTTCATGACCCTAGCCGTAGCAGGGACATTGGAGACTTGCTCACAGAAGGTCCGCCAGGAGTCCTTCTTAGCAGCTCTAATGGCCCTGTTGTAGGTGTTAAGGGACTGCCTGTATCGAGCCCAGTCACCCGTGCGCTTGGCTTTGTTAAAGAGCATGCGCGTGTATTTACGAAGCCGGCTGAGATCCGCGTTCCACCAAGGGACAAGCCTCGAGCGGTTGACGGTCTTAAGTGGGCAGTTCCGGTGGAACGACTCCATGATGGAGCACTGTAAATCACCAGCAGCCCTATCAAGATCCTTAGGTGAAGTAAGTTTAGGAGTGTGACCCCCTCCGTAGCGTACGATTAGGTCTTCCCTATAATGGTAGTATAACCGTGCACTTCCCCTACCACCCGAATATCGTCAATTGTAAAAACGGACTAGGTTTCGCAGGTGACTACATCACGAAACGTATCTATTTTTTTTTTCGTACTCTATTAGCATATTTTACAAGACTATCTATACAGATCGAAAAGCTGGTGTTTCCCGTTGAAGGGGAGTTAGACGATGATGTTCAGGAGCTAGAGGATGCCTTCACCCACCCAGCCGGATTTCCATCTGTTCCATCAACATCCACGTCAGCAATTATTGATACTACCACCACGCCAGCGTTTTATTAATCAAAAATGTCTTGATTAGAATCAAGAAATAAAAAGTATCGATAAGACTGAGGTTATCACTTGTCTGAAGGATCAGATATTAATTTTTCTTTTTAATTGAAACTTAAATGCATGCTTAAGAAAAAACAACGTTCCATTACCGTTTTCCGTTGAAATAAATTATTTTACTGGTAATCAATTTCAAAAATTTACTTATCTCGGCTTTTCGACCACAATTCCATTCCCCGAAAACATTTTATCATTACATTAATTACTTTTGGGAGAGTACGTGTATGGTTTTGCGTTTTAAAAGGTTGCTAAAGACGTTACATCCCCATTCGTGACCGGCACGCTTCGCAGTGGAACATTTTAATTATTCTTAAACCAATGGCGCCAAATTCAATAGGGACAGTAAGATTTTTACTCGCGGTTTTGCAAAATGATGTAATATCAAGTGTACTATAGTCAACCGTCGTATTGTTTTTTCTTATAGTTCAGGGCATTATCAGTGTTACTGCCCAATTTCTCTCTCTAGTTTCTAACAATGGTTAGAGACTATTTGATATGTCACGGCACAACGTTATATACATTTGTAAATTCTAAGTAGCACAAAAGGAAAAAGAATCCATTTTTTTATATTTTGGTTTGAAATAAATAAACTCATCATAGTAGTTATAACGAACAGAAAATCAAGGGAATGGCACCGGTAATGAGCAGCAAAAAGAGAGGAAAGTTTGCTTCAAGGTAGCAGAGGGACATGGTAGTGAAAATAGTAATTTAGAATTTTGTTCGTTCAAACCTTAATATATCATGAAAAATTCAAGTGAGGAGACGGCACTACCTAGAAAGATTGATTTTGGCAGTTAACAGCGAAAAAATTATAATCTACACACACTGGGACTATGGGAGAGTTTCTGGGCCGCAGGTCGCACATGATGAAATTTCAACTCCAGTTTAAATCAGTTCTCCCTGGTCGTACTAGTAGCAGGTTAAGCTATAGTTTTCTCAGATCATGTTAGTCTCGAAAGGGTTATATAGTCCTTGTAACTTTTAAAAGGTTGTTGTCATGGCTAAACAGACCGCTATTACAGTTTTTTATTGTTTTATAGATAATTTTGACACGTTATCTCCTAAAAGTAATTAATGTAATGATAAAATTTTTTCGGGGAATGGAATTGTGGTCGAAAAGCCGGATTAAGTAAATTTTTGAAATTGATTACCAGTAAAATAATTTATTTCAACGGAAAACGGTAATGGAACGTTGTTTTTTCTTAAGCATGCATTTATGTTTCAATTAAAAAGAAAAATTAATATCTGATCCTTCAGACAAGTGATAACCTCAGTCTTATCGATACTTTTTAGGTCTTGATTCTAATCAAGACATTTTTGATTAATATCTGTTCCTTCAGTCTTCATTTTAATTAAGAATGTTAAGAAACTGTTTTACACATTCAAAATCTGCACTAAGCAGAAATATATATAAAGGGGACCATAACTTTATCTCAATCAAACATTTATATATAATGATACTTCAAAAAAAAAACGTAAATCAATAAAAGTATGTATTCTTATTGTAATTAACGTAATACAATTTTTTTACAATCATTTATTAAAACGCGAGGCGCCCCCCTAGAAATCAGGGTTGGCAAGTTTTAAACAAATTGTTTTAAACTTTGGTTTAAAACTTGTTTTAAACAGCCATGAAAAAAAACATTAATTTGTTTAAAACGTTTTAAACAAACAGTTTAAAACATGTTTTTTATGGTGAGGAATTTCGAATATTTTAAACTCGTTTTGTTTGAAAATGAGCGAAAATAATAGAATAATAATAGAAATAATAAGCTTCAGTCAAAACCTTGCAATAATTTGACTGTTTCATATGAGTGTTTAATTGTTTGGAAACCCTTCCAGTTGATTTATCCGTTACCAATCTGTATTGAAGACTGATATTAAATAATTTGATTAAGAATAACTTATTTTGTCGTCTACCTATGGTAAAGGAACAACGTTTTTCTACACTGTTGGTACATTTTACTGTTCTAAAGTGATTACGCGTAATATTTAAAGCCAGGCCCTTGACAGTGCTAAAATTAATACGCTTAATGCGTAAACGGAAAACATGAAGCGCCTACAAAGTAGAAAGCGGTGGTGAAGTTTCAAATGTATGAGTTCTGACCAAGAAACTCTGCTGTATGGAAGCGAAAATTCTTTAATAGTGGCCACAAAAGAAATCAAGCATTTGGACATTTGGGGTTAAATGAACAATTTTACCCATCACCCTCATTTTGTATGCGCTATTAAAAATTACATTTTCGTTTTGAAAAGATCTCTTGCTCTTTTTAAACAGTCAGTAGAACATTTCAAATATTCAAAATAGATCCCTCAACACGTACCCCTTTTAAATAATTAATTTCATGATAAAATGTTTCCTGAAAATCTACTTTTAAATCGTGTTTTAAACAATAAAAACACAACTTTTTTACCACATTTTTGCCAACCCTGGCAAGGACCCTTTCTTACACCTTCAAATTCTAAATTTTAGGAGCTCTTGATTTCGTCTTTTCGTGTTTTTTTTCTCAATACGTTTTCGTGGTCTGTTGGTCAAGCTGTATGATACTCGATTTGGGTTCAAGTGGTCCCTGGTTCTAATTCCACACGGACAATTTCTTACACCTTGAAATTCTAAATTTAAGGAGCTCTTGCTCTTTTTAAACAGTCAGTAGAATATTTCACATATTCTGTATTGATCGCTTAACTCGCACTTCCTTCAAAATAATTAATTTCATAAAATAATTTCGGAAAGCTCAAATATGTTATTTTTCAATTAATTTGGAGGGAATAAATCGATTAACAATTAAATAAGTTGATTGAATTAAATTGTGATTAAGGAATAAATTAATATAAATAAAGAAAAATCGCAATGTCGGATCTTCAGTCAATTGACAAACGTCACTCTCATCGTTTGTTTTTTCTGTCTTGGTCCAAACCAAGACCATTTTGTTTAATCAAGCAGGCTGTGAAAATAAGCGCCTTGCGCTAGCAGGAGTAGTGGCTTAAATGGAGAGCCGCGATGTATAATATATTTGACTTTTAGATCTGCAAGAGTGATTTTAAACATGTTTAAAACTAGGTTTTTTTTGTGTTTTTTACTGTTTTTTTCTACTTGTTAAAAAACAGTTTAAAAAAAAAATCGTGTTTTAAACAATAAAAAACACAACTTTTGTTTTTTTTAAAAAAAACTCAATTTTTGCCAACCCTGCTAGAAATTCCAGAAATAGGACCAAATTGACAATTTTACAAAATTTTTAAAAATGCTGATTTATGTCCGTTTAACATTTAGCTCAAAATTGTAATAAGCCCAATATGATATTCAGATATCCTTAAAACTTCATAAAGACGATCCGAGATTGTCAATTTCAAACTGTTTGATATTAAGCTTAAAACCTTAAGCAAAATAAAGTCAGGGCTACCCTAAAATTTCACAAAGATGATCCCAGATTGTTAATACGCCTATAAAGTGCCATCTTCAAAATATGTAGCCGGGGAAAAGAGAGCGTGATTGAGTGGGCTATGCTAGTGGTTGAAAGTCTCGGGGGTTGGGACAGGGATAAGGGAGTTGAGATGGATTGGAAATGATGATGGGCGACCTGCGGCACCGTATCTCTCCCAATGTACCTTGCGCACGACCCTACCCTTCGGTAGGCGATTGCTAAGTGCTGCCGCGTAGCGCCATTTTATTTGTATGAGAACTAGCTTCTATTTTGAAGATAGAGGGAGCGCCCTTTACAATTTCGTCCAGTACGACCCTACCTAACCGCTGAGGATGCTGGGAGGACAATGGTGCCGTAGGTGGGGTACACAAGCAACGCTATAGGTATGGGGGTTTCCACTCCATTCCTCTCTCCTTCAAGGTTGGGACTCCAGGCATAGCCAACTCCATCACGCACTCGACAACGCAAAGCAACTCGCGCCAGCGTGGGAAATAGGGCGGTGACACAGGGCAAATGACCAGTTTAAAAATTGCCTGGTCCAGTTCAAAAATTAAATCGGAGGGGGGGGTCAGTGGTCCACGAGACTACTAAGAAAGTTCAAGGGTAATCAGACTCCACACATTATAATTCTAATATTTTAATTATCCACTTCTTTTGTTTAGCAGACGACGTGATCTGGTCAATGGTCACGGACCAGTTTATTTATTCCAAGTCAGGAAAGTCGCTGGCCTAATATCCAGTTTAGAAAATGCTTATTTGGTCACGGGCCAGAAAACTCACGTAAACGCGACACGAATGACGAAAACTACGTATTTTCCGACTCAGGAGAGGCGAAATAGCCCGGCCTCCTTTTACGTCCCCCCTTGTATTTTGAAAGTGGGACAGGGACTTTATCACGCGAATACTTAGGCATCTTATACCTTCTCCCTAGTAAACTAGATATCGCTTCTTGGTAAAACTTTATATAACTAAAACCATGAGTTTATAACATATGTTCCATAACAAGCTCATAAAACTTTTGGAAAACAAATTTCCCAGAGATTTCCAGGCTTTTCCCCATATACTTCCCTGAGTTTTCCAGGTTTTTCCCGTATATAGAGTATCCTATGGAGCAAATGTTAACGAAGGAGGGAAGGGGCAAATAGGACTATAACATAATCAAAGGATATCCCCGTATCCCTAATATAACCAGAGTTACGAGCTTACAAAATTTAGTGTAATGTTAATCCTATGGTGGAGGCAAAGTACCTAGAAGCACTCACAAGCACCTACAAGCACCCGGAGCAAGTACCTACAAGCACCCGGAGCAAGTACCTACAAGCACCCGGAGCAAGTACCTACAAGCACCCGGAGCAAGTACCTACAAGCACCCGGAGCAAGTACCTACAATCACCCGGGGCAAGTACCTACAATCACCCGGGGCAGGTACCTACAATCACCCGGGGCAGGTACCTACAAGCACCCGGGGCAGGTACCTACAAGCACCCGGGGCAGGTACCTACAAGCACCCGGGGCAAGCACCCAGAAGCACCCGTGGGAAGTACCCACAAGTACCCACAAGCACCGACAAGTACCCACAAGAACCCACAAGCACCGACAAGTACCCACAAGAACCCACAAGCACCGACAAGTACCCACAAGAACCCACAAGCACCGACAAGTACCCACAAGAACCCACAAGTACCCACAAGAACCCACAAGTACCCAAAAGCACCGACAAACACCCACAAGAACCCACAAGAACCCACAAGTACCCACAAGTACCTACAAGCACCCACAAGTACCTACAAGCACCTACAAGTATCCACAAGCAACTAAAAGCACCCACAAGCAACTAAAAGCACCCACAAGCACCTACAAGTACCTACAAGCACCTACAAGTATCCACAAGCAACTAAAAGCACCCACAAGTACCTACAAGCAACCACAAGTACCTACAAGCACCCACAAGTACCTACAAGCACCCACAAGTACTTACAAGTACCCACAAGTACCTACAAGTACCTAAAAGTACCTAAAAGTACCCACAAGTACCCACAAGTACCCACAAGAACCCAAAAGTACCCACAAGAACCCAAAAGTACCCACAAGAACCCAAAAGTATCCACAAGAACCCACAAGCACCCACAAGCACCCACAAGCACCCACAAGTACCCACAAGCACCCACAAGCACCCACAAGCACCCACAAGTACCCACAAGCACCTACAAGCACCCACAAGTACCTACAAGCACCCACAAGTACCTACAAGCACCCACAAGTACCTACAAGCACCCACAAGTACCCACAAGCACGTACAAGCACCCACAAGTACCCACAAGCACGTACAAGTACCCACAAGCACGTACAAGTACCCACAAGCACGTACAAGTATCCACAAGCAACTAAAAGAACCTACAAGAACCCACAAGTACCTACAAGCACCCACAAGTACCTACAAGCACCCACAAGTACCTACAAGCACCCACAAGTACCTACAAGCACCCACAAGTACCTACAAGCACCCACAAGTACCTACAAGCACCCACAAGTACCTACAAGCACCCACAAGTACCTACAAGCACCCACAAGTACCTACAAGTACCCACAAGTACCTACAAGTACCCACAAGTACCTACAAGTACCCACAAGTACCTACAAGTACCCACAAGTACTTACAAGTACCCAAGAGTACCTACAAGTACCCACAAGTACCCACAAGTACCCACAAGTACCTACAAGTACCCACAAGTACCTTCAAGTACCCACAAGTACCTTCAAGTACCCACAAGTACCTACAAGTACCCACAAGTACTTACAAGCACCCACAAGTACCTACAAGTACCCACAAGTACCTACAAGTACCCACAAGTACCTACAAGTACCCACAAGTACCTACAAGTACCCACAAGTACCTACAAGTACCCACAAGTACCTACAAATACCCACAAGTACCTACAAGTACCCACAAGTACTTACAAGCACCCACAAGTACTTACAAGCACCCACAAGTACTAACAAGCACCCACAAGTACTTACAAGCACCCACAAGTACTTACAAGCACCCACAAGTACTTACAAGCACCCACAAGTACCTACAAGCACCCACAAGTACCTACAAGCACCCACAAGTACCTACAAGCACCCACAAGTACCTACAAGCACCCACAAGTACCTACAAGTACCCACAAGTACCTACAAGCACCCACAAGTACCCACAAGTACCCACTAGAACCCATAAGAACCCACAAGTACCTACAAATACCCACAAGTACCTATAAGTACCCACAAGAACCCACAAGCACCCACAAGCACCCACAAGCACCCACAAGTACCCACAAGTACCTACAAGTACCCACAAGTACCTACAAGTACCCACAAGTACCTACAAGTACCCACAAGTACCTACAAGTACCCACAAGTACCCACAAGCACCCACAAGTACCTACAAGCACCCACAAGTACCTACAAGTACCTAAAAGTACCTAAAAGTACCTAAAAGTACCTAAAAGTACCCACAAGCACCCACAAGTACCTACAAGCACCCACAAGTACCTACAAGCACCCACAAGTACCTACAAGCACCCACAAGTACCTACAAGTACCCACAAGTACCTACAAGTACCTAAAAGTACCTAAAAGTACCCACAAGTACCCACAAGAACCCAAAAGTACCCACAAGAACCCAAAAGTACCCACAAGAACCCAAAAGTACCCACAAGAACCCAAAAGTACCCACAAGAACCCACAAGCACCCACAAGCACCCACAAGCACCCACAAGTACCCACAAGCACCCACAAGCACCCACAAGCACCCACAAGTACCCACAAGCACCTACAAGCACCCACAAGTACCTACAAGCACCCACAAGTACCTACAAGCACCCACAAGTACCCACAAGCACGTACAAGTACCCACAAGCACGTACAAGCACCCACAAGTACCCACAAGCACGTACAAGTACCCACAAGCACGTACAAGTACCCAGAAGCACGTACAAGTATCCACAAGCAACTAAAAGAACCTACAAGAACCCACAAGTACCTACAAGCACCCACAAGTACCTACAAGCACCTACAAGCACCCACAAGTACCTACAAGCACCCACAAGTACCTACAAGCACCCACAAGTACCTACAAGCACCCACAAGTACCTACAAGCACCCACAAGTACCTACAAGTACCCACAAGTACCTACAAGTACCCACAAGTACCTACAAGTACCCACAAGTACCTACAAGTACCCACAAGTACCTACAAGTACCCAAAAGTACCCACAAGTACCTACAAGTACCCACAAGTACCTTCAAGTACCCACAAGTACCTTCAAGTACCCACAAGTACCTACAAGTACCCACAAGTACCTACAAGCACCCACAAGTACCTACAAGTACCCACAAGTACCTACAAGCACCCTTAAGTACCTACAAGCACCCTTAAGTACCCACAAGCACCCACAAGTACGTACAAGCACCCACAAGTACCCACAAGAGCCCGGGCAAAGCACCTACAAGCACCCAGGCAAAGCACCTGCAAGAGCTCAAACGCCATGTTTTTCTTGCTTAATATCCTTCTTCCACTGCGCCACTCTGCTTACATCACCATTATATGAAAAACTAACTGATACCAAAATAGCAAATGCTACTTTGCATTAACATAGCAGAGCGTGGTTTCGATCCACGGACCTCTGGGTTATGGGCCCAGCACGCTTCCACTGCGCCACTCTGCTTACATGATCATTGTTAGCAAATGCTACTTTGCATTAACATAGCAGAGCGTGGTTTCGATCCACGGACCTCTGGGTTATGGGCCCAGCACGCTTCCATCGCGCCACTCTGCTTGCATGATCATTGTATGAACAAACTAACTTGTATCAAAATAGCAAGTGCTATTTTGCGTTAATTTAGCAGAGCGTGGTTTCGATCCACGGACCTCTGGGTTATGGGCCCAGCACGCTTCCACTGCGCCACTCTGCTTACATGATCATTGTACGAACAAACTAATATCAAAATAGCAAGTGCTATTTTGCATTAATTTAGCAGAGCGTGGTTTCGATCCACGGACCTCTGGGTTATGGGCCCAGCACGCTTCCACTGCGCCATTCTGCTTACATGATCACTGTACGAACAAACTAACTTATATCAAAATAGCAAGTGCTATTTAGCATTAATTTTGCAGAGCGTGGTTTCGGTCCACGGACCTCTGGGTTATGGGCCCAGCACGCTTCCACTGCGCCATTCTGCTTACATCACCATTATATGAAAAACTAACTGATACCAAAATAGCAAATGCTACTTTGCATTAACATAGCAGAGCGTGGTTTCGATCCACGGACCTCTGGGTTATGGGCCCAGCACGCTTCCACTGCGCCACTCTGCTTACATCACCATTATATGAAAAACTAACTGATACCAAAATAGCAAATGCTACTTTGCATTAACATAGCAGAGCGTGGTTTCGATCCACGGACCTCTGGGTTATGGGCCCAGCACGCTTCCACTGCGCCACTCTAAATACATGATCATGGTATGAACAAACTAACTTATATCAAAATAGCAAGTGCTATTTTGCGTTAATTTAGCAGAGGGTGGTTTCGATCCACGGACCTATGGGTTATGGGCCCAGCACGCTTCCACTGCGCTACTCTGCATACATCACCGTTACATGAAAAACTAACTGATAGCAAAATAGCAAATGCTACTTTGCATTAACATAGCAGAGCGTGGTTTCGATCCACGGACCTCTGGGTTATGGGCCAAGCACGCTTCCACTGCGCCACTCTGCTTACATGATCATTGTTAGCAAATGCTACTTTGCATTAACATAGCAGAGCGTGGTTTCTATCCACGGATCTCTGGGTTATGGGCCCAGCACGCTTCCACTGCGCCACTCTGCTTGCATGATCATTGTATGAACAAACTAACTTATATCAAAATAGCAAGTGCTATTTTGCGTTAATTTAGCAGAGCGTGGTTTCGATCCACGGACCTCTGGGTTATGGGCCCAGCACGCTTCCACTGCGCCACTCTGCTTACATCACCGTTACATGAAAAACTAACTGATAGCAAAATAGCAAATGCTACTTTGCATTAACATAGCAGAGCGTGGTTTCGATCCACGGACCTCTGGGTTATGGGCCCAGCACGCTTCCACTGCGCCACTCTGCTTACATGATCATTGTATGAACAACTAACTTATATCAAAATAGCAAGTGCTATTTTGCATTAATTTAGCAGAGCGTGGTTTCGATCCACGGACCTATGGGTTATGGGCCCAGCACGCTTCCACTGCGCCACTCTGCTTACATCACCATTACATGAAAAACTAACTGATAGCAAAATAGCAAATGCTACTTTGCATTAACATAGCAGAGCGTGGTTTCGATCCACGGACCTCTGGGTTATGGGCCCAGCACGCTTCCACTGCGCCACTCTGCTTACATGATCATTGTACGAACAAACTAACTTATATCAAAATAGCAAGTGCTATTTTGCATTAATTTAGCAGAGCGTGGTTTCGGTCCACGGACCTCTGGGTTATGGGCCCAGCACGCTTCCACTGCGCCATTCTGCTTACATCACCATTATATGAAAAACTAACTGATACCAAAATAGCAAATGCTACTTTGCATTAACATAGCAGAGCGTGGTTTCGATCCACGGACCTCTGGGTTATGGGCCCAGCACGCTTCCACTGCGCCACTCTGCTTACATCACCATTATATGAAAAACTAACTGATACCAAAATAGCAAATGCTACTTTGCATTAACATAGCAGAGCGTGGTTTCGATCCACGGACCTCTGGGTTATGGGCCCAGCACGCTTCCACTGCGCCACTCTGCTTACATGATCATTGTATGAACAAACTAACTTATATCAAAATAGCAAGTGCTATTTTGCGTTAATTTAGCAGAGGGTGGTTTCGATCCACGGACCTATGGGTTATGGGCCCAGCACGCTTCCACTGCGCCACTCTGCATACATCACCGTTACATGAAAAACTAACTGATAGCAAAATAGCAAATGCTACTTTGCATTAACATAGCAGAGCGTGGTTTCGATCCACGGACCTCTGGGTTATGGGCCCAGCACGCTTCCACTGCGCCACTCTGCTTACATGATCATTGTACGAACAAACTAACTTATATCAAAATAGCAAGTGCTATTTTGCATTAATTTAGCATAGCCTGGTTTCCATCTACGGACCTCCGAGTTATGGGCCCAGCAGGCTTCCACTGCGCCACTCTGCTTACATGATCATAGTATGAACAAACTAACTTATATCAAAATAGCAAGTGCTATTTTGCATTAATTTAGCAGAGCGTGGTTTCGGTCCACGGACCTCTGGGTTATGGGCCCAGCACGCTTCCACTGCGCCATTCTGCTTACATCACCATTATATGAAAAACTAACTGATACCAAAATAGCAAATGCTACTTTGCATTAACATAGCAGAGCGTGGTTTCGATCCACGGACCTCTGGGTTATGGGCCCAGCACGCTTCCACTGCGCCACTCTGCTTACATGATCATAGTATGAACAAACTAACTTATATCAAAATAGCAAGTGCTATTTTGCATTAATTTAGCAGAGCGTGGTTTCGGTCCACGGACCTCTGGGTTATGGGCCCAGCACGCTTCCACTGCGCCACTCTGCATACATCACCGTTACATGAAAAACTAACTGATAGCAAAATAGCAAATGCTACTTTGCATTAACATAGCAGAGCGTGGTTTCGATCCACGGACCTCTGAGTTATGAGCCCAGCACGCTTCCACTGCGCCACTCTGCTTACATGATCTTTGTACGAACAAACTAACTTATATCAAAATAGCAAGTGCTATTTTGCATTAATTTAGCAGAGCGTGGTTTCGATCCACGGACCTCTGGGTTATGGGCCCAGCACGCTTCCACTGCGCCATTCTGCTTACATGATCACTGTACGAACAAACTAACTTATATCAAAATAGCAAGTGCTATTTAGCATTAATTTAGCAGAGCGTGGTTTCGGTCCACGGACCTCTGGGTTATGGGCCCAGCACGCTTCCACTGCGCCACTCTGCTTACATCACCATTATATGAAAAACTAACTGATACCAAAATAGCAAATGCTACTTTGCATTAACATAGCAGAGCGTGGTTTCGATCCACGGACCTCTGGGTTATGGGCCCAGCACGCTTCCACTGCGCCACTCTGCTTACATCACCATTATATGAAAAACTAACTGATACCAAAATAGCAAATGCTACTTTGAATTAACATAGCAGAGCGTGGTTTCGATCCACGGACCTCTGGGTTATGGGCCTAGCACGCTTCCACTCCGCCACTCTGCTTACATGATCATTGTACGAACAAACTAACTTATATCAAAATAGCAAGTGCTATTTTGCATTAATTTAGCAGAGCGTGGTTTCGATCCACGGACCTCTGGGTTATGGGCCCAGCACGCTTCCACTGCGCCAATCTGCTTACATGATCATTGTACGAACAAACTAACTTATATCAAAATAGCAAGTGCTATTTTGCATTAATTTAGCATAGCCTGGTTTCCATCTACGGACCTCCGAGTTATGGGCCCAGCAGGCTTCCACTGCGCCACTCTGCTTACATGATCATAGTATGAACAAACTAACTTATATCAAAATAGCAAGTGCTATTTTGCATTAATTTAGCAGAGCGTGGTTTCGGTCCACGGACCTCTGGGTTATGGGCCCAGCACGCTTCCACTGCGCCATTCTGCTTACATCACCATTATATGAAAAACTAACTGATACCAAAATAGCAAATGCTACTTTGCATTAACATAGCAGAGCGTGGTTTCGATCCACGGACCTCTGGGTTATGGGCCCAGCACGCTTCCACTGCGCCACTCTGCTTACATCATATATGAAAAACTAACTGATATCAAAATAGCAAGTGCTATTTTGCATTAATTTAGCAGAGCGTGGTTTCGATCCACGGACCTCTGGGTTATGGGCCCAGCACGCTTCCACTGCGCCACTCTGCTTACATCACCATATATGAAAAACTACTGATACCAAAATAGCAAATGCTACTTTGCATTAACATAGCAGAGCGTGGTTTCGATCCACGGACCTCTGGGTTATGGGCCCAGCACGCTTCCACTGCGCCACTCTGCTTACATCACCATTATATGAAAAACTAACTAACTGATACCAAAATAGCAAATGCTACTTTGCATTAACATAGCAGAGCGTGGTTTCGATCCACGGACCTCTGGTTATGGGCCCAGCACGCTTCCACTGCGCCACTCTGCTTACATCACCATTATGAAAAACTAACTGATACCAAAATAGCAAATGCTACTTTGCATTAACATAGCAGAGCGTGGTTTCGATCCACGGACCTCTGGGTTATGGGCCCAGCACGCTTCCACTGCGCCACTCTGCTTACATCACCATTATATGAAAAAACTAACTGATACCAAAATAGCAAATGCTACTTTGCATTAACATAGCAGAGCGTGGTTTCGATCCACGGACCTCTGGGTTATGGGCCCAGCACGCTTCCACTGCGCCACTCTGCATACATCACAC
>JAEQBA010000090.1:0-14223 GCA_019434445.1 Phalangium opilio | reverse complement strand
AGTTTCCAAGTACTGACTGCGCTCGACGCTGCTTAACTTCGGTGATCGGACGAGAACCGGTGTTTTCAGCGTGATATGGCCGTTGCCGAGAGTGCTAGATATATTCGAATTAAATTAAGTGAGACAAATTACCCTCATCTTTTCAAAACAATAACAAAAAGAAATATGTTTGCTTTTTTCATATCTATTGGAATTTAAAGAGGAAAAAAAAGTGAAAAAGCCAACGGCACGCAGTGTTCCTAAGGGTCTCCCTCCCAGTACTGACTGCGCTCGACGCTGCTTACTACTCGGTGATCGGACGAGAACCGTGTTTTCAGCGTGATATGGCCGTTGCCGAGAGTTGCTATTTAATAATTTGAATTTAATTAACCTCATCTTTATAAAACAACAAAAAGAAGATATGTTTGCTTTTTTCATATCTGATGGAATTTAAAAGAGGAAAACAAAGTGAAAAAGCCAACGGCACGCAGAGTTTCTCCAAGTACTGACTGCGCTCGACGCTGCTTAACTTCGGTGATCGGACGAGAACCGGTGTTTTCAGCGTGATATGGCCGTTGCCGAGAGTGCTAGATAATAATTCGAATTTAATTAAGGAACAAATTAACCTTCATCTTTTAAAACAATAACAAAAAGAAATATGTTTGCTTTTTTCATATCTATTGGAATTTAAAAGAGGAAAAAAAGTGAAAAAGCCAACGGCACGCAGTGTTCCTAAGTGGTCTCCCTCCCAAGTACTGACTGCGCTCGACGCTGCTTAACTTCGGTGATCGGACGAGAACCGGTGTTTTCAGCGTGATATGGCCGTTGCCGAGAGTGCTATTTAATAATTTGAATTTAATTAACCTTCATCTTTATAAAACAATACACAAAAAGATATGTTTGCTTTTTTCATATCTGATGGAATTTAAAAGAGGAAACAAAAGTGAAAAAGCCAACGGCACGCAGAGTTTCCAAGTACTGACTGCGCTCGACGCTGCTTAACTTCGGTGATCGGACGAGAACCGGTGTTTTCAGCGTGATATGGCCGTTGCCGAGAGTGCTAGATAATAATTCGAATTTAATTAAGTGAGACAAATTAACCTTCATCTTTTTAAAACAATAACAAAAGAAAATATGTTTGCTTTTTTCATATCTATTGGAATTTAAAAGAGGAAAAAAAAGTGAAAAAGCCAACGGCACGCAGTGTTCCTAAGTGGTCTCCCTCCCAAGTACTGACTGCGCTCGACGCTGCTTAACTTCGGTGATCGGACGAGAACCGGTGTTTTCAGCGTGATATGGCCGTTGCCGAGAGTGCTATTTAATAATTTGAATTTAATTAACCTTCATCTTTATAAAACAATAACAAAAAGAAGATATGTTTGCTTTTTTCATATCTGATGGAATTTAAAAGAGGAAACAAAGTGAAAAAGCCAACGGCACGCAGAGTTTCCAAGTACTGACTGCGCTCGACGCTGCTTAACTTCGGTGATCGGACGAGAACCGGTGTTTTCAGCGTGATATGGCCGTTGCCGAGAGTGCTAGATAATAATTCGAATTTAAATTAAGTGAGACAAATTAACCTTCATCTTTTTAAAACAATAACAAAAAGAAAATATGTTTGCTTTTTTCATATCTATTGGAATTAAAAGAGGAAAAAAAGTGAAAAAGCCAACGGCACGCAGTGTTCCTAAGTGGTCTCCCTCCCAGTACTGACTGCGCTCGACGCTGCTTAACTTCGGTGATCGGACGAGAACCGGTGTTTTCAGCGTGATATGGCCGTTGCCGAGAGAGTGCTATTTAATAATTTGAATTTAATTAACCTTCATCTTTATAAAACAATAACAAAAAGAAGATATGTTTGCTTTTTTCATATCTGATGGAATTTAAAAGAGGAAAAAAAGTGAAAAAGCCAACGGCACGCAGAGTTCCAAGTACTGACTGCGCTCGACGCTGCTTAACTTCGGTGATCGGACGAGAACCGGTGTTTTCAGCGTGATATGGCCGTTGCCGAGAGTGCTAGATAATAATTCGAATTTAAATTAAGTGAGACAATTAACCTTCATCTTTTAAAACAATAACAAAAGAAAATATGTTTGCTTTTTTCATATCTATTGGAATTTAAAAGAGGAAAAAAAAGTGAAAAAGCCAACGGCACGCAGTGTTCCTAAGTGGTCTCCCTCCCAAGTACTGACTGCGCTCGACGCTGCTTAACTTCGGTGATCGGACGAGAACCGGTGTTTTCAGCGTGATATGGCCGTTGCCGAGAGTGCTATTTAATAATTTGAATTTAATTAACCTTCATCTTTATAAAACAATAACAAAAAGAAGATATGTTTGCTTTTTTCATATCTGATGGAATTTAAAAGAGGAAACAAAAGTGAAAAAGCCAACGGCACGCAGAGTTTCCAAGTACTGACTGCGCTCGACGCTGCTTAACTTCGGTGATCGGACGAGAACCGGTGTTTTCAGCGCGATATGGCCGTTGCCGAGAGTGCTAGATAATAATTCGAATCTAAATTAAGTGAGACAAATTAACCTTCATCTTTTCAAAACAATAACAAAAAGAAAATATGTTTGCTTTTTTCATATCTATTGGAATTTAAAAGAGGAAAAAAAAGTGAAAAAGCCAACGGCACGCAGTGTTCCTAAGTGGTCTCCCTCCCAAGTACTGACTGCGCTCGACGCTGCTTAACTTCGGTGATCGGACGAGAACCGGTGTTTTCAGCGTGATATGGCCGTTGCCGAGAGTGCTATTTAATAATTTGAATTTAATTAACCTTCATCTTTATAAAACAATAACAAAAAGAAGATATGTTTGCTTTTTTCATATCTGATGGAATTTAAAAGAGGAAACAAAAGTGAAAAAGCCAACGGCACGCAGAGTTTCCAAGTACTGACTGCGCTCGACGCTGCTTAACTTCGGTGATCGGACGAGAACCGGTGTTTTCAGCGTGATATGGCCGTTGCCGAGAGTGCTAGATAATAATTCGAATTTAAATTAAGTGAGACAAATTAACCTTCATCTTTTTAAAACAATAACAAAAAGAAAATATGTTTGCTTTTTTCATATCTATTGGAATTTAAAAGAGGAAAAAAAGTGAAAAAGCCAACGGCACGCAGTGTTCCTAAGTGGTCTCCCTCCCAAGTACTGACTGCGCTCGACGCTGCTTAACTTCGGTGATCGGACGAGAACCGGTGTTTTCAGCGTGATATGGCCGTTGCCGAGAGTGCTATTAAATAATTTGAATTTAATTAACCTTCATCTTTATAAAACAATAACAAAAAGAAAATATGTTTGCTTTTTTCATATCTGATGGAATTTAAAAGAGGAAACAAAAGTGAAAAAGCCAACGGCACGCAGAGTTTCCAAGTACTGACTGACTGCGCTCGACGCTGCTTAACTTCGGTGATCGGACGAGAACCGGTGTTTTCAGCGTGATATGGCCGTTGCCGAGAGTGCTAGATAATAATTCGAATTTAAATTAAGTGAGACAAATTAACCTTCATCTTTTAAAACAATAACAAAAAGAAAATATGTTTGCTTTTTTCATATCTATTGGAATTTAAAAGAGGAAAAAAAAGTGAAAAAGCCAACGGCACGCAGTGTTCCTAAGTGGTCTCCCTCCCAAGTACTGACTGCGCTCGACGCTGCTTAACTTCGGTGATCGGACGAGAACCGGTGTTTTCAGCGTGATATGGCCGTTGCCGAGAGTGCTATTTAATAATTTGAATTTAATTAACCTTCATCTTTATAAAACAATAACAAAAAGAAGATATGTTTGCTTTTTTCATATCTGATGGAATTTAAAAGAGGAAACAAAAGTGAAAAAGCCAACGGCACGCAGAGTTTCCAAGTACTGACTGCGCTCGACGCTGCTTAACTTCGGTGATCGGACGAGAACCGGTGTTTTCAGCGTGATATGGCCGTTGCCGAGAGTGCTAGATAATAATTCGAATTTAAATTAAGTGAGACAAATTAACCTTCATCTTTTAAAACAATAACAAAAAGAAAATATGTTTGCTTTTTTCATATCTATTGGAATTTAAAAGAGGAAAAAAAAGTGAAAAAGCCAACGGCACGCAGTGTTCCTAAGTGGTCTCCCTCCCAAGTACTGACTGCGCTCGACGCTGCTTAACTTCGGTGATCGGACGAGAACCGGTGTTTTCAGCGTGATATGGCCGTTGCCGAGAGTGCTATTTAATAATTTGAATTTAATTAACCTTCATCTTTATAAAACAATAACAAAAAGAAGATATGTTTGCTTTTTTCATATCTGATGGAATTTAAAAGAGGAAACAAAAGTGAAAAAGCCAACGGCACGCAGAGTTTCCAAGTACTGACTGCGCTCGACGCTGCTTAACTTCGGTGATCGGACGAGAACCGGTGTTTTCAGCGTGATATGGCCGTTGCCGAGAGTGCTAGATAATAATTCGAATTTAAATTAAGTGAGACAAATTAACCTTCATCTTTTAAAACAATAACAAAAAGAAAATATGTTTGCTTTTTTCATATCTATTGGAATTTAAAAGAGGAAAAAAAAGTGAAAAAGCCAACGGCACGCAGTGTTCCTAAGTGGTCTCCCTCCCAAGTACTGACTGCGCTCGACGCTGCTTAACTTCGGTGATCGGACGAGAACCGGTGTTTTCAGCGTGATATGGCCGTTGCCGAGAGTGCTATTTAATAATTTGAATTTAATTAACCTTCATCTTTATAAAACAATAACAAAAAGAAGATATGTTTGCTTTTTTCATATCTGATGGAATTTAAAAGAGGAAACAAAAGTGAAAAAGCCAACGGCACGCAGAGTTTCCAAGTACTGACTGCGCTCGACGCTGCTTAACTTCGGTGATCGGACGAGAACCGGTGTTTTCAGCGTGATATGGCCGTTGCCGAGAGTGCTAGATAATAATTCGAATTTAAATTAAGTGAGACAAATTAACCTTCATCTTTTAAAACAATAACAAAAAGAAAATATGTTTGCTTTTTTCATATCTATTGGAATTTAAAAGAGGAAAAAAAAGTGAAAAAGCCAACGGCACGCAGTGTTCCTAAGTGGTCTCCCTCCCAAGTACTGACTGCGCTCGACGCTGCTTAACTTCGGTGATCGGACGAGAACCGGTGTTTTCAGCGTGATATGGCCGTTGCCGAGAGTGCTATTTAATAATTTGAATTTAATTAACCTTCATCTTTATAAAACAATAACAAAAAGAAGATATGTTTGCTTTTTTCATATCTGATGGAATTTAAAAGAGGAAACAAAAGTGAAAAAGCCAACGGCACGCAGAGTTTCCAAGTACTGACTGCGCTCGACGCTGCTTAACTTCGGTGATCGGACGAGAACCGGTGTTTTCAGCGTGATATGGCCGTTGCCGAGAGTGCTAGATAATAATTCGAATTTAAATTAAGTGAGACAAATTAACCTTCATCTTTTAAAAACAATAACAAAAAGAAAATATGTTTGCTTTTTTCATATCTATTGGAATTTAAAAGAGGAAAAAAAAGTGAAAAAGCCAACGGCACGCAGTGTTCCTAAGTGGTCTCCCTCCCAAGTACTGACTGCGCTCGACGCTGCTTAACTTCGGTGATCGGACGAGAACCGGTGTTTTCAGCGTGATATGGCCGTTGCCGAGAGTGCTATTTAATAATTTGAATTTAATTAACCTTCATCTTTATAAAACAATAACAAAAAGAAGATATGTTTGCTTTTTTCATATCTGATGGAATTTAAAAGAGGAAACAAAAGTGAAAAAGCCAACGGCACGCAGAGTTTCCAAGTACTGACTGCGCTCGACGCTGCTTAACTTCGGTGATCGGACGAGAACCGGTGTTTTCAGCGTGATATGGCCGTTGCCGAGAGTGCTAGATAATAATTCGAATTTAAATTAAGTGAGACAAATTAACCTTCATCTTTTAAAACAATAACAAAAAGAAAATATGTTTGCTTTTTTCATATCTATTGGAATTTAAAAGAGGAAAAAAAAGTGAAAAAGCCAACGGCACGCAGTGTTCCTAAGTGGTCTCCCTCCCAAGTACTGACTGCGCTCGACGCTGCTTAACTTCGGTGATCGGACGAGAACCGGTGTTTTCAGCGTGATATGGCCGTTGCCGAGAGTGCTATTTAATAATTTGAATTTAATTAACCTTCATCTTTATAAAACAATAACAAAAAGAAGATATGTTTGCTTTTTTCATATCTGATGGAATTTAAAAGAGGAAACAAAAGTGAAAAAGCCAACGGCACGCAGAGTTTCCAAGTACTGACTGCGCTCGACGCTGCTTAACTTCGGTGATCGGACGAGAACCGGTGTTTTCAGCGTGATATGGCCGTTGCCGAGAGTGCTAGATAATAATTCGAATTTAAATTAAGTGAGACAAATTAACCTTCATCTTTTAAAACAATAACAAAAAGAAAATATGTTTGCTTTTTTCATATCTATTGGAATTTAAAAGAGGAAAAAAAAGTGAAAAAGCCAACGGCACGCAGTGTTCCTAAGTGGTCTCCCTCCCAAGTACTGACTGCGCTCGACGCTGCTTAACTTCGGTGATCGGACGAGAACCGGTGTTTTCAGCGTGATATGGCCGTTGCCGAGAGTGCTATTTAATAATTTGAATTTAATTAACCTTCATCTTTATAAAACAATAACAAAAAGAAGATATGTTTGCTTTTTTCATATCTGATGGAATTTAAAAGAGGAAACAAAAGTGAAAAAGCCAACGGCACGCAGAGTTTCCAAGTACTGACTGCGCTCGACGCTGCTTAACTTCGGTGATCGGACGAGAACCGGTGTTTTCAGCGTGATATGGCCGTTGCCGAGAGTGCTAGATAATAATTCGAATTTAAATTAAGTGAGACAAATTAACCTTCATCTTTTTAAAACAATAACAAAAAGAAAATATGTTTGCTTTTTTCATATCTATTGGAATTTAAAAGAGGAAAAAAAAGTGAAAAAGCCAACGGCACGCAGTGTTCCTAAGTGGTCTCCCTCCCAAGTACTGACTGCGCTCGACGCTGCTTAACTTCGGTGATCGGACGAGAACCGGTGTTTTCAGCGTGATATGGCCGTTGCCGAGAGTGCTATTTAATAATTTGAATTTAATTAACCTTCATCTTTATAAAACAATAACAAAAAGAAGATATGTTTGCTTTTTTCATATCTGATGGAATTTAAAAGAGGAAACAAAAGTGAAAAAGCCAACGGCACGCAGAGTTTCCAAGTACTGACTGCGCTCGACGCTGCTTAACTTCGGTGATCGGACGAGAACCGGTGTTTTCAGCGTGATATGGCCGTTGCCGAGAGTGCTAGATAATAATTCGAATTTAAATTAAGTGAGACAAATTAACCTTCATCTTTTAAAACAATAACAAAAAGAAAATATGTTTGCTTTTTTCATATCTATTGGAATTTAAAAGAGGAAAAAAAAGTGAAAAAGCCAACGGCACGCAGTGTTCCTAAGTGGTCTCCCTCCCAAGTACTGACTGCGCTCGACGCTGCTTAACTTCGGTGATCGGACGAGAACCGGTGTTTTCAGCGTGATATGGCCGTTGCCGAGAGTGCTATTTAATAATTTGAATTTAATTAACCTTCATCTTTATAAAACAATAACAAAAAGAAGATATGTTTGCTTTTTTCATATCTGATGGAATTTAAAAGAGGAAACAAAAGTGAAAAAGCCAACGGCACGCAGAGTTTCCAAGTACTGACTGCGCTCGACGCTGCTTAACTTCGGTGATCGGACGAGAACCGGTGTTTTCAGCGTGATATGGCCGTTGCCGAGAGTGCTAGATAATAATTCGAATTTAAATTAAGTGAGACAAATTAACCTTCATCTTTTAAAACAATAACAAAAAGAAAATATGTTTGCTTTTTTCATATCTATTGGAATTTAAAAGAGGAAAAAAAAGTGAAAAAGCCAACGGCACGCAGTGTTCCTAAGTGGTCTCCCTCCCAAGTACTGACTGCGCTCGACGCTGCTTAACTTCGGTGATCGGACGAGAACCGGTGTTTTCAGCGTGATATGGCCGTTGCCGAGAGTGCTATTTAATAATTTGAATTTAATTAACCTTCATCTTTATAAAACAATAACAAAAAGAAGATATGTTTGCTTTTTTCATATCTGATGGAATTTAAAAGAGGAAACAAAAGTGAAAAAGCCAACGGCACGCAGAGTTTCCAAGTACTGACTGCGCTCGACGCTGCTTAACTTCGGTGATCGGACGAGAACCGGTGTTTTCAGCGTGATATGGCCGTTGCCGAGAGTGCTAGATAATAATTCGAATTTAAATTAAGTGAGACAAATTAACCTTCATCTTTTAAAACAATAACAAAAAGAAAATATGTTTGCTTTTTTCATATCTATTGGAATTTAAAAGAGGAAAAAAAAGTGAAAAAGCCAACGGCACGCAGTGTTCCTAAGTGGTCTCCCTCCCAAGTACTGACTGCGCTCGACGCTGCTTAACTTCGGTGATCGGACGAGAACCGGTGTTTTCAGCGTGATATGGCCGTTGCCGAGAGTGCTATTTAATAATTTGAATTTAATTAACCTTCATCTTTATAAAACAATAACAAAAAGAAGATATGTTTGCTTTTTTCATATCTGATGGAATTTAAAAGAGGAAACAAAAGTGAAAAAGCCAACGGCACGCAGAGTTTCCAAGTACTGACTGCGCTCGACGCTGCTTAACTTCGGTGATCGGACGAGAACCGGTGTTTTCAGCGTGATATGGCCGTTGCCGAGAGTGCTAGATAATAATTCGAATTTAAATTAAGTGAGACAAATTAACCTTCATCTTTTTAAAACAATAACAAAAAGAAAATATGTTTGCTTTTTTCATATCTATTGGAATTTAAAAGAGGAAAAAAAAGTGAAAAAGCCAACGGCACGCAGTGTTCCTAAGTGGTCTCCCTCCCAAGTACTGACTGCGCTCGACGCTGCTTAACTTCGGTGATCGGACGAGAACCGGTGTTTTCAGCGTGATATGGCCGTTGCCGAGAGTGCTATTTAATAATTTGAATTTAATTAACCTTCATCTTTATAAAACAATAACAAAAAGAAGATATGTTTGCTTTTTTCATATCTGATGGAATTTAAAAGAGGAAACAAAAGTGAAAAAGCCAACGGCACGCAGAGTTTCCAAGTACTGACTGCGCTCGACGCTGCTTAACTTCGGTGATCGGACGAGAACCGGTGTTTTCAGCGTGATATGGCCGTTGCCGAGAGTGCTAGATAATAATTCGAATTTAAATTAAGTGAGACAAATTAACCTTCATCTTTTAAAACAATAACAAAAAGAAAATATGTTTGCTTTTTTCATATCTATTGGAATTTAAAAGAGGAAAAAAAAGTGAAAAAGCCAACGGCACGCAGTGTTCCTAAGTGGTCTCCCTCCCAAGTACTGACTGCGCTCGACGCTGCTTAACTTCGGTGATCGGACGAGAACCGGTGTTTTCAGCGTGATATGGCCGTTGCCGAGAGTGCTATTTAATAATTTGAATTTAATTAACCTTCATCTTTATAAAACAATAACAAAAAGAAGATATGTTTGCTTTTTTCATATCTGATGGAATTTAAAAGAGGAAACAAAAGTGAAAAAGCCAACGGCACGCAGAGTTTCCAAGTACTGACTGCGCTCGACGCTGCTTAACTTCGGTGATCGGACGAGAACCGGTGTTTTCAGCGTGATATGGCCGTTGCCGAGAGTGCTAGATAATAATTCGAATTTAAATTAAGTGAGACAAATTAACCTTCATCTTTTAAAACAATAACAAAAAGAAAATATGTTTGCTTTTTTCATATCTATTGGAATTTAAAAGAGGAAAAAAAAGTGAAAAAGCCAACGGCACGCAGTGTTCCTAAGTGGTCTCCCTCCCAAGTACTGACTGCGCTCGACGCTGCTTAACTTCGGTGATCGGACGAGAACCGGTGTTTTCAGCGTGATATGGCCGTTGCCGAGAGTGCTATTTAATAATTTGAATTTAATTAACCTTCATCTTTATAAAACAATAACAAAAAGAAGATATGTTTGCTTTTTTCATATCTGATGGAATTTAAAAGAGGAAACAAAAGTGAAAAAGCCAACGGCACGCAGAGTTTCCAAGTACTGACTGCGCTCGACGCTGCTTAACTTCGGTGATCGGACGAGAACCGGTGTTTTCAGCGTGATATGGCCGTTGCCGAGAGTGCTAGATAATAATTCGAATTTAAATTAAGTGAGACAAATTAACCTTCATCTTTTAAAACAATAACAAAAAGAAAATATGTTTGCTTTTTTCATATCTATTGGAATTTAAAAGAGGAAAAAAAAGTGAAAAAGCCAACGGCACGCAGTGTTCCTAAGTGGTCTCCCTCCCAAGTACTGACTGCGCTCGACGCTGCTTAACTTCGGTGATCGGACGAGAACCGGTGTTTTCAGCGTGATATGGCCGTTGCCGAGAGTGCTATTTAATAATTTGAATTTAATTAACCTTCATCTTTATAAAACAATAACAAAAAGAAGATATGTTTGCTTTTTTCATATCTGATGGAATTTAAAAGAGGAAACAAAAGTGAAAAAGCCAACGGCACGCAGAGTTTCCAAGTACTGACTGCGCTCGACGCTGCTTAACTTCGGTGATCGGACGAGAACCGGTGTTTTCAGCGTGATATGGCCGTTGCCGAGAGTGCTAGATAATAATTCGAATTTAATTAAGTGAGACAAATTAACCTTCATCTTTTAAAACAATAACAAAAAGAAAATATGTTTGCTTTTTTCATATCTATTGGAATTTAAAAGAGGAAAAAAAAGTGAAAAAGCCAACGGCACGCAGTGTTCCTAAGTGGTCTCCCTCCCAAGTACTGACTGCGCTCGACGCTGCTTAACTTCGGTGATCGGACGAGAACCGGTGTTTTCAGCGTGATATGGCCGTTGCCGAGAGTGCTATTTAATAATTTGAATTTAATTAACCTTCATCTTTATAAAACAATAACAAAAAGAAGATATGTTTGCTTTTTTCATATCTGATGGAATTTAAAAGAGGAAACAAAAGTGAAAAAGCCAACGGCACGCAGAGTTTCCAAGTACTGACTGCGCTCGACGCTGCTTAACTTCGGTGATCGGACGAGAACCGGTGTTTTCAGCGTGATATGGCCGTTGCCGAGAGTGCTAGATAATAATTCGAATTTAATTAAGTGAGACAAATTAACCTTCATCTTTTAAAACAATAACAAAAAGAAAATATGTTTGCTTTTTTCATATCTATTGGAATTAAAAGAGGAAAAAAAAGTGAAAAAGCCAACGGCACGCAGTGTTCCTAAGTGGTCTCCCTCCCAAGTACTGACTGCGCTCGACGCTGCTTAACTTCGGTGATCGGACGAGAACCGGTGTTTTCAGCGTGATATGGCCGTTACCGAGAGTGCTATTTAATAATTTGAATTTAATTAACCTTCATCTTTATAAAACAATAACAAAAAGAAGATATGTTTGCTTTTTTCATATCTGATGGAATTTAAAAGAGGAAACAAAAGTGAAAAAGCCAACGGCACGCAGAGTTTCCAAGTACTGACTGCGCTCGACGCTGCTTAACTTCGGTGATCGGACGAGAACCGGTGTTTTCAGCGTGATATGGCCGTTGCCGAGAGTGCTAGATAATAATTCGAATCTAAATTAAGTGAGACAAATTAACCTTCATCTTTTTAAAACAATAACAAAAAGAAAATATGTTTGCTTTTTTCATATCTATTGGAATTTAAAAGAGGAAAAAAAGGTGAAAAAGCCAACGGCACGCAGTGTTCCTAAGTGGTCTCACTCCCAAGTACTGACTGCGCTCGACGCTGCTTAACTTCGGTGATCGGACGAGAACCGGTGTTTTCAGCGTGATATGGCCGTTGCCGAGAGTGCTATTTAATAATTTGAATTTAATTAACCTTCATCTTTATAAAACAATAACAAAAAGAAGATATTTTGCTTTTTTCATATCTGATGGAATTTAAAGAGGGAAACAAAAGTGAAAAAGCCAACGGCACGCAGAGTTTCCAAGTACTGACTGCGCTCGACGCTGCTTAACTTCGGTGATCGGACGAGAACCGGTGTTTTCAGCGTGATATGGCCGTTGCTGAGAGTGCTAGATAATAATTCGAATCTAAATTAAGTGAGACAAATTAACCTTCATCTTTTCAAAACAATAACAAAAAGAAAATATGTTTGCTTTTTTCATATCTATTGGAATTTAAAAGAGGAAAAAAAAAGTGAAAAAGCCAACGGCACGCAGTGTTCCTAAGTGGTCTCACTCCCAAGTACTGACTGCGCTCGACGCTGCTTAACTTCGGTGATCGGACGAGAACCGGTGTTTTCAGCGTGATATGGCCGTTGCCGAGAGTGCTATTTAATAATTTGAATTTAATTAACCTTCATCTTTATAAAACAATAACAAAAAGAAGATATGTTTGCTTTTTTCATATCTGATGGAATTTAAAAGAGGAAACAAAAGTGAAAAAGCCAACGGCACGCAGAGTTTCCAAGTACTGACTGCGCTCGACGCTGCTTAACTTCGGTGATCGGACGAGAACCGGTGTGTTTTCAGCGTGATATGGCCGTTGCCGAGAGGCTAGAATAATTCGAATCTAAATTAATGAGGAGACAAATTAACCTTCATCTTTTCAAAACAATAACAAAAAGAAAATATGTTGCTTTTTCATATCTATTGGAATTTAAAGAGGAAAAAAAAGGTGAAAAAGCCAACGGCACGCAGTGTTCCTAAGTGGTCTCCCTCCCAAGTACTGACTGCGCTCGACGCTGCTTAACTTCGGTGATCGGACGAGAACCGGTGTTTTCAGCGTGATATGGCCGTTACCGAGAGTGCTATTTAATAATTTGAATTTAATTAACCTTCATCTTTATAAAACAATAACAAAAAGAAGATATGTTTGCTTTTTCATATATATGATGGAATTTAAAAGAGGAAACAAAAGTGAAAAAGCCAACGGCACGCAGAGTTTCCAAGTACTGACTGCGCTCGACGCTGCTTAACTTCGGTGATCGGACGAGAACCGGTGTTTTCAGCGTGATATGGCCGTTGCTGAGAGTGCTAGATAATAATTCGAATCTAAATTAAGTGAGACAAATTAACCTTCATCTTTTCAAAACAATAACAAAAAGAAAATATGTTTGCTTTTTTCATATCTATTGGAATTTAAAAGAGGAAAAAAAAGTGAAAAAGCCAACGGCACGCAGTGTTCCTAAGTGGTCTCCCTCCAAGTACTGACTGCGCTCGACGCTGCTTAACTTCGCTGATCGGACGAGAACCGGTGTTTTCAGCGTGATATGGCCGTTACGAGAGTGCTATTTAATAATTTGAATTTAATTAACCTTCATCTTTATAAAACAATAACAAAAAGAAGATATGTTTGCTTTTTTCATATATGATGGAATTTAAAAGAGGAAACAAAAGTGAAAAAGCCAACGGCACGCAGAGTTTCCAAGTACTGACTGCGCTCGACGCTGCTTAACTTCGGTGATCGGACGAGAACCGGTGTTTTCAGCGTGATATGGCCGTTGCCGAGAGTGCTAGATAATAATTCGAATTTCAATTAAGGGAGACAAATTAACCTTCATCTTTTAAAACAATAACAAAAAGAAAATATGTTTGCTTTTTTCATATCTATTGGAATTAAAAGAGGAAAAAAAAGGTGAAAAAGCCAACGGCACGCGGTCCTAAGTGGTCTCCCTCCCAAGTACTGACTGCGCTCGACGCTGCTTAACTTCGTGATCGGACGAGAACCGGTGTTTTCAGCGTGATATGGCCGTTCCGAGAGTGCTATTAATAATTTGAATTTAATAACCTTCTTTATAAAAAAATAACAAAAAGAAGAGATGTTTGCTTTTTCATATCTGATGGAATTAAAAGAGGAAACAAAAGTGAAAAAGCCAACGGCACGCAGAGTTTCAAGTACTGACTGCGCTCGACGCTGCTTAACTTCGGTGATCGGACGAGAACCGGGTGTTTCAGCGTGATATGGCCGTTGCTGAGAGTGCTAGATAATAATTCGAATCTAAATTAAGTGAGACAAAATTAACCCATCTTTTCAAAACAATAACAAAAAGAAAATATGTTTGTTTTCATATCTATTGGAATTTAAAAGAGGAAAAAAAAGGTGAAAAAGCCAACGGCACGCAGTGTTCCTAGTGGTCTCCCTCCCAAGTATGACTGCGCTCGACGCTGCTTAACTTCGGTGATCGGCGAGAACCGGTGTTTTCAGCGTGATATGGC
>JAEQBA010000089.1:0-27616 GCA_019434445.1 Phalangium opilio | reverse complement strand
AAAGTACTGACAACCATATGCTTCTGTAGGTGGTAAAGTATTTTCTAACACACGTAGTTAGTCTCCTCCTGTCTGTCTATATCAAACTCGTGATCCACTACGTTGAAAAGAAATGTGGAAGTACCCTTTAGCAGCATTAGGGAGTCCGAAAGTAGCTGGAAACTTAGATAAAGCTACAGGGAATAAAATTGTATGAGTCAAGGAATAATAGATTTGATAGCTTCATCTCTAAATGCGCGTGCCGTTAATTTTCAGTGATTCAGGTACAAATTCTCATCTCTGCTAATTATTTCCCTAATTAATAGCTGGTTGTCATAATTGCTGCCAAAATGCGATAATACATGACTTTCTTCACGTCGAATAAGCTGACTAAGTAGTCTAGGAAGGCAGCTATAGGTTTTCCACCAGTGAAACGTTGTTTGCGAGGTCCAAATTGGTTGCATTTGATGCAATTAAAATCTAGGGATTGTTCTTCTATACAGTCTTCGCAAACAGAGATACTGACGCATAAGATAGCTTGATGTTCATACGCCCCCAACTTCTCCTGGCATATTTTTCGTCTGTATGCATTCCACATCAAAGAAAACATACATTAGTTCAGGTATATTACGACGAGGTTTTTTCGAGGGGATAACGCTGGGGTTTTTATCCTTAATCACTTGAATGTAGCATAAATGATCGCTGGGTTGATGTTTTCCACATACTTGACAAAATTTCTCCACAAGTATGGTTAGTCCTGCGGTTTGCGAAATCTATTGTTTTAAAACAGCTTTTACAAAGGTAGAGCCTCTCACAAAGAGGTTTTTTGTTACCAATTGGAACCAAGTGACTGTTATAACAGTCGTCACCCCAGAATTTTCGCAAGCATGACCCGCATTTTTTTTCACGGCCATGACAAATAGTGGGACGCATACATTTAAAGCACCAGTCGTTGCATTTATGAGATTGAATACGCCAGTAGGGAGTGAGACACTTCTCGCAAAAGTACTCGTGACTAAACAAGGTTTTAAAATTTGTAATAACGTTGTAGTGATTATTTTCGTTAAGTAGAAAGAGGCGTGGTCTGGTGTCTGTAGGGTCGTTTTCGCCTAATATTAAAATGGGTACCCTATTTTCGAATTTATATACAAAGATGGAGTAGGCCGATAAATATAGTTTAAATTTCTGAAAAGAATCGGGGCTACCACATTCGTCTAGGGCGACTCCCGCCTTTTCACATAGCTCTAAAGCGGCTGTTTTTTGGAGTGTACCCCGGGGCCTATTCGTGATATGGTCACGTAACGGTTTTTTCAACTCTTTGTTGTTTTTGTCGTTCATGTAGTCACGATGAGAAACAGCTACACAAAGACTTCGGGCCAAGCATAGATTATCAGTGGATGGAATTCGTAGAATCCCCCGTCGATCCCTTGAGAAAATACTGAAGGGTTTAAGATGACGACGTTTAGATCGGCCATACCCTTCGGGAATTCTCACTATATGGAATATTATTTTATGGGACCTTGAAAAAAATGTTCAATTTCGTCGTCGTAAAGCAGTTCGGCTAGTTGGTCAAAGAGAATAGAGGGATCTACTTGGTCTAGTCTTTTAAAGGATAATTCTAATTCAGACCTGCAATTTATGCCAAGGCTTCTCAATGTTATTTGGACATAATCAGTGGGTAGATATTCGCTTAATATGTGATCCGTAATAGTATTTATGCTATCAAAGGGGTCGTCAGTAATGTTTAGAACTAATTCTCTACCATACATATTAATTGTCCATAGAATTTTTCGCTCTGTTCCAAGATTTCGCAATGGGGGACATCCTGAATAGGTGAAGGGGGGTAGCCGCCCCCCCACTGATCGTACATATTGGCCTCGGCTTCTTCCGAGTCCATGAGAGATTCTTGTTCACTGGGCAGGTAGTCGGAGAAGTTCAGAGACAGGTACTCAAAGGGTCGTTTTGTTGACATTCCTGATTCAAAAATGCCGCCATCTCTATATCGTATTGAGGGTTGTTGAAATCGGCGATTAAGGATTCTTCCTGGTTAGTGGGTAGTAATTCATTCGGCGTCTTTCGATGCGTTCGGCGTAGGAAATATTTAAAGGTCTAGGAATTAAGTTACTTAAGTCGTTTAGTTGGTCAATTGTATTGCAGTCTTCCGGTGTTCTAGGGACGGTTCTCATGTATTCAATGACATCAAGGAATGTCTGAATTATATTTACCCCCGTTCATGATAAAAGTGGGTAAACTTGAGGGTACATTAGCAGGGTCGATGTGTAAATAGGCACATAGGAAAAAATAAACTTGTATAATGAAGTTAGGGGCCAAGGCCTATTTACAGCTAATTCATCCAAATTCCAGCGAAGTGATTCAGGATCCATCTTGATGTTACGAGATCTAAAGTACGAATGCGATATTCTGATTTTTTCTCGCGTTTTTATACTAAATTTCTCTAGGTTTATTAGCAGCCGGGGGGGGAGGTTACCTAAGCTTCTATTGGCCAATGGTACGTTGACCTTCCGGACGTGTTTAAACACGTCTACTATTGTTTGTCAATCAACAATAGTGACATAAGATTGACATCCAGGTGGCAGATGGTAACAAAAAGATGAACCATCAATAGATTTTTAAATTCAACAAAAGGATTGTAACAAAAGAGATGATGCGTCATTCCATTAGCGGGGTTTTTACGACATTACGTGAAGATGTATTGTTAAAAAAATATTTCTTCAATCAATCAAAGATTGACAGGTCTATTAATAGATAAATAGGTCAAGTTTACTATTGTATAATTTATTTACTCGTAAGTCGTTATGGAGTCAAGTACACAAAGGCAGTCGAGAATTCGTCAGATCTTGGAGATTAATCCTCAAAAACTACTTATTGTATTATTTATTTTATTGATTTTGGGGGTGCTGGAATTCCTTAATCTGTGGTTTCAGAACTTTGACATAAAAATACGCCTACAGTCTAACAATGGAACAGTTAAGGACAATAGATATTTCGCAATAGCTACGTAAGAAATTTTGTATAAAAACCCCTGATTCAATTGAGTAGAGCATCATTATTCGAGAAGATCCTAAACCTGCGAGATGGAGAATCAAGAAGCTCCCAAAAGGAAGATAGGTGTAACTAACGAACGTAAAATTAACGGCAGATTCCATATATCTAAAGAGTTGTTCTTAACAACTGGATTCGTGAACGGAACCCTGGATCCTGAGGTTCGTCTATGCCGAAAGCACTCGGTAAAAAGCTTCGCCATTTCTACGGAAACCTGGGAAAAGCTGATGCCGCGCTTACCCGTTTTAGCGGGCTGGACTGCCGCCCATGAAGCCAACAATTTCGAAATCGTTTTAAACGATACCCCTAATGAAAAGACAACAGTTGTGGCGTACCATAACACATGCCATATTAAAGACTTAATAAGGGAGGACTCTATTGTTTTGACCAGTATGGAAACAGCGGCATTGAACCGCGTTTCAGGAGCTGTAAAGGAGCATCTCGTCAAGATAAATAACCATGCAATTGTGTTTACACACATGGCGGATATCATTATAGAAATTTATAATGATATTTATGACAATTTATACGGGGACCCCGATCATATATCTTGCTTAGATGACCAACCTGAAAAATTCGACGCTGTGGTGGGATATTTCACCAACTTTATAACGTCATACCAGGTCGTGACGAAATTCAACAATGTTCTACAAGAAGAAAATCTTGAAAATTATTTTTATAATTATAATTTATTTTCTGTAATTTCTGGTCAAATAACTTATTTAAAAACACGCATGCATTTACTAACTCATTTTTAATTTTATTTGTATTTAATTTTATAAGTTTTATGTTTAAAATAAATTGAATTGAACTAAAAACTGTTATATTTTATATAGCTAATACTAAGCATATCTTCTACTGTTTAAGCCTATGAAATTAAAGTTTAGAAAAACTAAACTTTGAAGGTAAAAATATAAGCTTAATTTAAATAAAGAGAAGTATATAAAGTCAAATCAGAATTTATTTTTTTTAAAAAATTTACAAATTTTTTTTTAAAAAATTTACAAAAAAAAAATTAGATTTTTTTTTACATTTTTTTTTTACACCCCGCTCTACCCCCCCCCCCCCGCCGCCTCACGGCCGGATGAGGATCTGCACTAGTGCCGAGAACCCATGGAATAGTACGTCATCCCAGTTCTCGAACACTAGTGCAGCAGGCGCCGGCACCTCCAAAAAACGTACCCGGCGGTACAATGCCAACTGCCCTAGCTCGAGGGTTACACTAAGGAAGAGAGAGAGAGAGTAAAATTAGTTATTACTTGTTAATATTATGTATAAGAAATGTATTTAGCTTACCGGAACCCTCGGCAGTTAAAGGCCAGGAGGCTGTAACAAAAATTATAAAATTTGGTTTAAAATTTGGTTTAAAATTTTTTACGGAATAAAACCTTTTAAAAATACTTACTCATCAGGGATAAAAATCGAATGATTATAAATGACCTGCCGAACTTGGTTCAGCAGGTCATTTAAATAATCAGCATCCCCAATGACCTCCGAAAGTACCACCAGGTACAGTTGGATTTGGTAAACGAGGCTACGAATAAATAGAAATTATAATTTCGCGTTATATTACCCCAAAGATAAAAGGTATCACTTACAAGTCACTATTGACATTTAAGTCAGCCTCTCCCGGCCGAGGCATGGCTTGCCATGGATAGTATATGGCCGGGAGAGGTTGGTAATAGTGTTGAGGTTCGGGCGTCGGTGGCGGGGTGGGCGGGAGTGACGGGCTAGTCGGTGGGGTTGGTGGCATGGGCGGCGGCGGTGATGGGGTTGGCGGGCGCCGTTGTGGCCCCACAACGCAGTGCGGCCGGCGTTGAGGGGCATCTGGGGTCCCGGAAAGGGACGACTCCGACGAGTCGGAATATTCACAGGGAGAGTACGGGGTGTCTACCCCGTACACATAACTATAGAGAGAGATTTTTTAGGTCTTCTCTCTTTAAAAAACTAAGTTTTTAAAAAAAAGTTTTTTCTTACCTAGTTGAAGAAAGATCCATTGGTTGTTGGTGGTCCATAGCTGATTCGAAAGAAAGTGATGTCTTTGGGGTCTGAACCTAGACCTTTTATACCTTTTGCTATGGTCAGGGCGTGTTCGAGATCAAACAAGTGACTCCAAGATGGTTAGCATGTACAAGGGTAAAAATTTTCGCGGGCAAATTGGTCCGAAGCCATGTCATTGGACAAAAAAAGTTTCTTCAAGTATCTCTCCTTTTAAGGAGATTTTGAAAAATTCCCCTCAGCATTTCTTTAGTTGTCAAGCTTCTTTGGTATTTACCATCTCGTATAGTGACAGATCATGTTAAAGGCTTATAGAAGATACCATAGTGAAAGGCAAGATGATGTCAACGCGTTTGTGGTGCTGGCCTACCCGCGTGAACCGCGCTTTTCCCCCCGCGAGCCGTTTGGGGGGCATCCGACCGCGTTTAGGGGGGTGGGGGTCGCGAACCACGCGCGCGCGTTTTAATTAATGGTGTTTAAGTATGAATGATAATTACAAATTTGTTTCATTCAAGTATTAGACATGATACCATTCACTACACCTGGAAACTTAATTATTTTTGGTCCTTCGGGATCAGGTAAAACAGTTTTATGTAAAAGGATAATAGAAAATAAAGATAAAATGTTTCAACCTAAAGTTGATTTAGTTGTTTGGCATTATAGTATAAATCAGAATGGTTACGATGAATTAAAAGAAATGGGTGTAATTATGCGTCAAGGTTTACCCGACGTCACTATATACGATGGTACTCAAACAACATTAATCGTATTATATGATCTCATGTTAGAAAATAAAAATAATATTTTATCCGAAATATTTACTAAACAATCGCATCATAGGAAATTATTCGTAATTACCCTTTTACAAAATATATTTGAAAAAAACTTGAGAACAGCTTCCTTAAACGCTCATTACATGATTCTTATGAAAACAGTAAGAGATCTTATGCAATTAGTGGCCCTTTCTAAACAATTAGCACCCAACAACTCTAAATTTATAGTAGAATGTTATTTGGATGCGACAGAAAAACCGCACGGGTATTTACTTTGTGATTTAACCCAAAAATGTCATTCCGATTTAAGGTTTAGAACAAATATTTTACCGGGAGAACAAATAGTCATCTATACTCCCAAGAAGAAAACTATATAATTAAACAACATTTCCTAAATTCAATCATTCTTTACGATGTCACCACCAAGAAAGGTCAAGAAAACATCGTTGAATAAAAAGAAAAAAAGTTTAGCTGCTAAAAATATCAATTTAATAGCCGCTTTGGGGCAATTAAAAAAACCACAAAGATTAGCTATTCTTAAAAATTCTAATAGAGAAATTATTGATTCAATTAGCGAGTGTTGTCATAACGCTTTACAAGGCGCCATCAATTTGAAACCAGACGTTTATAATAAACTGTGTAAGCATAAGAAACATATTCGTAAAATCGCTTGCAAAAATACTCATTGGAAAGACAAAAGAGCTATTTTATCTAAACAAACCGGAAGTGGTTTTTTTAGCGTCCTTTTTCCAGTAATTTCGAGCCTTTTAGGCGGATTATTTGCAAAATGAATAAACAGTTAGTTTACGCTAATAAAATGACCTTAGTGCCTTTGGAACAACAGCAACACGAACAAAGTCCTAACCCACCACCACCACCACGTCAATTAATAACTACAACAAACAATGATATTTCAAAAAACAATGCAGTGTTATCAGAGTTGGATAAAGAGATGAACCTAATTATCTCAAATCCCACTTTAGATGAAAGAACCAAATGGGTTTTTTACGAGGAAGCCTTGAAACGATACCAAGGCATCTTGAAACCCCGCCCATCGAATAAACACGACACCTGGATTAATATGTTTCCACTGAAATATAGGGGAGCAGCGAAAAAGATATTTGATCATTTGACAAGTAACTCCCATAGTATACGTTGGGATGATGCGGGGGTTCTTTATGTGAATGACCTTAAGATCCCTGATTCTGATATAGTTCAACTAGTATATTTTACTATACAACCTATGCTCTTCAACAAGTACGGGGTAACTCGTTCGCTTATGGGGATTCCCCCTACGGGATGGACAGAATTTGAACCTTTTGTTCAAAACTTTCTACCTCCTAAAAGTAAATCAAAGACTCTCTCAGCACAGCCCTCATCAATCAAGACATCGCCCAGCTCTGTACCCTTAAAAAATAGGCTTCGACCACGATCGTATTTAAGAGCGAAGAAGAGATTAACTTTTGACAATAAAGCCAGCCCCTTAATATTAAAGAAACAACCTTTTAATACCAAGGGTACAGTATGGGAGGTCTATCGCAGCTCCAAAAAGAGGAAATCTTAAAGGACACTTATCTCAACAGCAAACACAGGTCAGGGTTCACGGGTTTAGCCCCCTTGTACAAGGCGGTTCAACATCTTGACATTTCGAGAAGCGATGTCAAAGCCTTTCTAGAAGCCACTGACGTTTACACACTACATAAAACTGCTAGAAATAAATTCAAAAGACGTAAAATCCCTGTATTTAACATCTCGGATAGAGTCGAAGTTGATCTAGCTGACTTGGGGTCAATCGCCAAGCACAACGATAACTACAGATACCTTATGGTAGGCATTGATTGCTTTTCCCGAAAAGCTTTTGTGGTACCCATGAAAAGAAAACACGCTGCCGAAGCTACGAAAGCTCTCGAAATAATCATCGAACAAAGCAAACCTAAAGCCATCTGGTCCGATTTAGGAAAAGAATTTATTAATTCAAGTACGCAAAAACTTCTAAAGAAAAATAAAATCAAATACGGTTCTATGACGTCAGAAAAATTCCACTGTCCTTTTGTAGAAAGATTAATTAAAACTTTAAAACATCGAATATTCAAAATGTTGACTCATTTCAATTCTCATAGATATATAGATCATTTGCCAGACATAGTTAAAGGCTACAATGCCTCTTATCACTCAGTAATAAAAATGGCACCCGATAATGTTTCCCCATCTAACGTTCTGGAAGTCTACAAAAACATTTACAAGCCTGAATTGAGTAAAAAGCCTACTAAAAAAGATGTCAAATTTCGTGTTGGTGATTTTGTAAGAATAAGTAAGCTTAAACCAGAATTTTCTAAAGGTTATGAACATAATTTCTCGACGGAAGTATTTGTCATTTCCTCTATTCTGAGTTTCAGAAAACCAGTGTTATATCGTCTGAAAGATTTGGACGACAAGCATATAAGCGGGTTGTTTTACTCGGATCAGCTCATTCGAACAGTGGAGCCCAAACTGTTTAAGATAGACTCCATACTCAAGAAACGTAAACGTAAAGGGAAATTAGAATATTTTGTATCGTTTATCGGTTTACCTAAATCACAGAACTCTTGGGTAACAGCCGAAAATGTCGAGAAAATCTGAATTCTATTTAACGCTACCTAGCGACGCTAGTATGGACATCTACCCTAATAACACTATGGGTAGTTACATCACTAAACTACCGGATCCTATTAATTTACAAGGACAGTGGGAAATTTCGTTAGTAGAGATAATATATACAAACAGCTTCTACAATGTAATATACAAAAACAATAAGAGAAAAACACCTGAAGATTCATTGGATGATGGCAACTTTAAAAAACCTAAAAACCCCAAGTCATGCGACTTAACATACCAGGTTGAACGAAAAGATGCAAAACTGACCAGATACGAAATCTATCAGCTGCATAATATACCGGCTGGTCATTACAAATCACTAAACCACGTTGTGGAAACTATCAATACTTCCAAAGTATGCGAAAAAACAGCTTCTTTATTTCATATTAATGAAACGACGGGACATGTAAAACTAAAAACCGATGCCACTGGTGATACAAAAATTATCTTCAAGACCCACAAATCATTAGCCGACATCTTGGGGTACAAAGACCATCTCAATATACAAGGTTTGAGCGATAGACCAGCCAGGCTAAACTACCACGTACCATCTCAATTATATATTTATTGCGACCTGGTAGAAGGGGAAATTGTCGGTAACATCCACGCCCCCCTCTTACGTATTATACCCATCGAAGACAAGAAACACGGGGATGCCGTGTGCCTTACTTTTGTCTCACCCCATTACGTCCCTTTGTCAAAACATTATATTAGCGAGGTTGGCATTTATATAAAGGATCACATGGGTGAACCGGCTTTATTTCAGTTTGGACTGTTGCACTGTAAAGTTCATTTAAGATGCGCAAGTCAAACGCGTTAGATAACAAAAGATGTGTCTACACGGATTATTATACCCAACAAGCGATGTCAGGTGGTGGTCTGAGTTTTTACGTCGGCAAACAAGGACAACACGGTCACGGCCAAAATGGACATGGCATAGGGTCCTTCTTGAAATCTTTCGGAAGATACGTATCACCTTTCTTAATTAAAGGGGCAAAGTTCCTTGGTAAACAGCTTCTGGGCACATCTTCAGAGATTATAAACGATGTCGCCGCTGGAAAGGATCTGAAAACTTCCGCTAAAAGAAGGTTCACCGAAACGCTGGATGATGTACAACAACAATACGGTAGAGGGGGTGCCAAACAAAAGAAAAGACTAGCTAAAAAGAAAAAAATACCAAAGAGAAAGAAATCTATAAAACAAAGCAACACAAACAAATTTAAATCAGATAAACGTAAACTTTCATTCAAAACGGTTCGCGATATTTTCTCTCCCTAAAAAATGACCGAAGCTTGCAGTACGGGTTTCGATATTTTCGCCACCCCTCCCCTTCAAACGGCCATCGAAAATTCCAAATGGGTTCCGTATCAACCTTTGACTTCCTTGAAAGGGGACCAACCTATTGAATTTGAAGTAACGTCTAGCGGCAGCGAATACGTGGATACAGCCTTAACAATGCTGTACACCAGAACTAAAATTGTAAATGAAGATGGAACCGCTTTAACAGCCACTGACGAGGTTGGACCCGTAAATAATTTCCAACACAGTCAATTTGAGCGTGTCGATTTGGAGCTGGGTGATTGCGCAACAACACCCGCTGCTAGTAACTACGCGTACACGGCTTTGCTTTCGGCTCTGACGTCATACGGTCCGGCGGCTAAAGAATCTCATTTGGGGGCTTCTTTGTTTTACAAAGATACAAGTGGAAGCATGGATTCGCTTACAGAAAATATGGGTTTTGTTAAACGACAGAAACTCACAGCATTATCAGAGGAAGTTGAGATGTATTCCAGCCTTTACGTAGACATGTTTAATATCCCTCGATATCTGATAAACGGTGTTTCTATGAAATTAAAATTACACAGAAGCAAACCTAATTTTTGTCTTATGGGTAAACTTCCCGCCGCAGGCACTGGTTATAAACCCGTCATCGTGGAAGCCATATTATACGTCTTAAAGTTGCAATTAGCCCCTAAAATTCTAATTGCTCATGAACAAGCCTTAAGTATTAAACCAGCCCAATATAGTTACACTAGAACGGAAACTAAAATATTTACAATCTCGCCTAATATCTTAAACACATCAATCGGAAACATCTACCTGGGTACCCAGCCCTCAAGGATTACAGTAGCTATTGTAAAGCATACTGCTTACAATGGAACATTGGATAGTAACCCTTTCGACTTTGGACATTGGAATGTCAATCATCTAGCAGCATTCATCAATTCCGAACAATACCCATCCAGAGCCTTAAGACCCAACTACAGTAAAAAGCAATTTGTCCGAAGCTATTACACTTTATTTTCGGGGTCAAACTGCCACTACAATGACAAGGGAAACAATATCTCTATGGACGACTTTGCCTCGGGTTACGCCATTTACTGTTTAGACTTAACACCTGATGGTTACGCGAGTCATTCAGATCATTGGAGTCCCACGAAGCAAGGACAATTAAGATTAGAATTGGGATTTGAAAAACCCACACCCACTACTCTTAGTTGTATCGTATTAGCCGAATTCCAGGCTTTGTTACAAATAGATAAAAATAGAAACGTGTCAATCGTTTGTTAAACAAATAATGAACGCCGATCAGATAACACGCTTTCTACGATTCACGCCACATTTCCTAGGTGTTTACCCAAGTGATTTATTACCCGAAAAAATTGACAAGTTTCCTTCATCTATTATAATAAATTTAGACAATCACTATAAAGACGGGTCCCACTGGGTATGCGCTTACTTTGATGGAAACAGAAGGGGTTATTATTTTGACTCCTTGGCTTTAGGGAACTTTCTCCCCTCGATTAAAGAATTTGTTAAAAGAAATTCAAGAAAATGGTCCTTTAACAAAAGAAGACTTCAAAACTTGTCAAGTTCGACATGCGGACTATATTGTATTATGTATATAATACAAAGAACAAAAAGAAAGAGCCACAAATCATTCATGAAGCAGTTTGGACGAGATCGGTTGAAAAATGACGTCATTGTTACAAACATGTTGAAGCGCGCCCGTAAAGATTAACTTAATCCTTTTGTTAACAAATACTCTTTGTAATCTCTTTTGTATTTTTAAAAAATAAATGTGTCACCTTTTTTTAATACTGTTTTCTTTTATTTCATATATTAAGGAATTTGAGGGGGAAGGTAAAAAAAGGGGGGTAGTAAATTTAGGGGGGATATAACTCAGATAATTCTATCATCATATTCATTCAGCATCATGAACTCCGAGCTGCAAAGATATCACTCTTTTTACTCCTGGCCACAAGATGAAAACTATAAAAAAGCTTTAAGCAGAGCGGGTTTTTATTCGTTACATACTGATGATCTAGTACAATGTTTCGAATGCAACGGGATTTTGCTAGCATGGAAATCGTCCGATAACCCTTACGAAGAACATTTAAAACATTTCCCAAAATGTTATTTTATCCGAGGTAGGCCTACTAAAAACATACCCTTTACCATTGATGAGACAGAAACGTACACTAAAAATATAAAAGTCAAGACTGAAGAAAAAACGCCTGAAAAACCTCAAGAAAACACGGAAGAAACTTATCATACCTTTAAAGTCAAAACTAAAGATCTCGAAAGATTAGTTTTGGAACTCTACGTTAGAAAACAACTTAACGCGTTGTATATCAAAGAAAGGCTTAATGACTTACGTAAGATTTAAAAATAATATTAAAATTTATCTTCTTCCTTACGAAGATAGAAGGAATTATTTTAGAATAAATCAAATGCATTTTAAAATGAAAATTGAAAAAATATCTTTAATATTAGAACCTATACTTTTAAAGAAAATAAAATAACTTTTTTACTTTATATTATGGTCTTTATTCCTACAAAACCATCTTTTGTTATAAGCCTATACAATCAATCAAATCTTGACAGGTAAAGAGAGGAGATCGAAAAAACCCGACTCCTCCCCCTTGAGTGGCCGCCATCTTGTACGGTATAATGGCTGCACCCTCTCTGATCCGCGCTCTCATTTCAAGTTCTCTCGTTGTTGCCTCCATTTTGTCAGTTTCCAAATTTGCTTTCAATTCTCTCAATTCTTCTTTCAATTCAAGTTCCCTCGAAGTTGCCTCCATTTTGTCATTTTCCAAATTTGCTTTCAATTCAAGTTCTCTCGTTGTTGCCTCCAATTTGTCATTTTCCAAATTTGCTTTCAATTCTCTCAATTGTTCTTTCAATTCACTTTCTCTCTTGGTTGCCTCCAACTTGTCCTTTTCCGTTCGCTTCAGTAATTCATCCAGTGTGACTTTCAGTTCTCCCAACTCTTGCTTCAATTTTTCTGATTCTTTAACTACATTGGGATTTTTATCACTCTCCTTTTGGTTGTTAATGATTTCCATCATTGTAGCGAAATCATTATCTCTGGCCAAATCCAAAGGCGTTTTCCCATTTATGTCCACCGTGTTATAACGCGATCCTTTAGACAGAAGGAAACTTACGACATCGACCTTACCACGTTCGGCAGCGTGATGCAAAGCATTTCGGCCTTCATTATCAATAGCGTGAATATCCGCTTTTTTTTCAAACAAAGCAACGACTGTTTCATATGAAGTAGCATAATGCAATGCAGTAAGACCCTTGTCATTCTTAGCATTAACGTTCGCGCCTTTATTCAAGAGAGACTTGCTAACACAGATAAGATTACGTTCGGACGCACTCATTAACGGCGTAGTCCCATCTGCATCAGCCAGATTAACATTGGCACCTTTTTCAATAAGCAGCAATGCCGCATGGGATTTTCCATAATAGCAAGCCATTCGCAATGCCGTTTGTCCCTTTTTATCAACGCCGTCGATATTGGCACCTTTGTCCAAAAGAGACTTGACAACATCGATTAGACCCCGTGAAGACGCCGCCATTAACGGTGTTTTACGCCATTCATTAGCCGCATTTACATCTGAACCCCTTTCAATAAGCAGTAATGCCACATCAAAATGCCTTCCAAAACAAGCGCAGTGTAACGCCGTTCGGCGATACCGATCAGCATAGTTGATATTGGCACCAAGGTTTAACAACCGGACAACCTCATCTTTTTTCCCCTCAAAAGCAGCAGTCACTAATTCTTCACCAAACATTGTACACGTGTACTTGACTCAATTTTCTACTATTTTTGTATCTTGCAGCCGAGATCGCAGCCTGAAAAAAAAGGATATTAATTAGCACTTTTGGCGTATTGAATACATGGTTAAGTGCTTTTTAAGGAAACCTTGGGAATTTAATGGCCTAGTGTCGTCTTAAACACATTTTAGCAAAAACGGGGAAATTACCGTATTTATAGTCCGAAAGATGTAAAAATATTTGGCCTAATTATTTGGAATATTCATTTTCAAATAAAGCTTTAATTGCAATAATGGGACCATCTTCTGAGACCTAATTGTCCAACAACAAGCTGCCCCATCGACCCTATTTAAGCAGGGTTCGTACCAAGTTTTTGGAATGAAATTCCCTGCCTTTTCAAGGTTTTCCCTGACTATATTCCACAAATTTCCCTGACCATTTGCAATAACTTAGATGGCGTAAATACATGAAAACCAATCTAAATTCACTCGAATCATTTTTGCACGAGTTGTTATTGTTATAAAAATAAGCCAACTATGTTCTTCAAATTTAACTTTATCTAAGTAAATCATAAATAATCGGAGCGAGCGAAACAAGCTCCGCGAATTTGGTCAGATCTCGGACAACACATTTTCTGGTCACCCTTATACTCAGACTTTCAATTTCCCTCCAACAAATATTTCCCTGACTTTTTAGGTCCTTTTTCAATTTCCCTCCAACATATATTTCCCTGACTTTTTAGGTCCTTTTTCAATTTCCCTCCAACATATATTTCCCTGACTTTTTAGGTCCTTTTTCAATTTCCCTGGTGACTTTTCCCCTGACCTTTTAGGCTCGTTTTAATTTTCCCTGGTGACTTTTCCCCTGACCTTTTAAGCTCGTTTTAATTTTCCCTGACTTTTCCAGGTTTTCCAGGTCGTGTACGAACCCTGTTGAGAGGCCCGCCATGAAATTTTAAAAACAAGCTTTTCATCCGCATAGCCTAAACCTAACCTAACCAAACCTGGTCAAATCTCAGTTGAACGTAAGGACATATCTGTACTGGCCTCGCAAATTAGGTCTCTTAAGACCCTAGTTAAAAGGTCAATGTATTATTCCAACATTTCGTTTTGCATGTTCATTCTGTACTGGCCTCTCAAGTAGGCCACTACTCACGCCTACTTTACCGCCACGAAATTTTAAAAACAAGCTTTTCATCCGCGTCGTTTAAATCTAACCTAACCAAACCTAACCTGGTCTAATCTCGTTTGAACGTAAGCACATTTCTGTACTGGCCTCGCAATTAGGCCACTTAAAGCGCCTAGTTAAAAGGCCAATGCATTGCTCCCCCATTCGTTTTTCCATTTTATTCACGAAAGGCTAAGTATGCGCCTCTATATTTTGGAAAAGGCGGCAAATTTGTGATGCTGATCATAACAAAAACAGGGGCACATTCACCTATTGTTAGTCGCCACAATGCAGCAATTCATACTATTTTCTCCATCATAGGGTTTGCTTTTCCGCGTAGGGGGAATACTACTATCCTACTAAAACATTTCCCGCTATGGAAAACGACCTCTATAATAGGAATGAGCCTCAATGGTCCAAAGAAGCTGTTGGTATTTCATGGACGTTATACTCTTTTGCAAATTAAACACCTGTAAGTTAATGCTTTTATTGAATTCTTTAACTTCTTCCATCTCTTGTTTCATTTCTATTTCTCTATTATTGGCCATTAGCTTTTCATTTTCCCTTTGGTTCAACATAGACTTTAATTCCCTCAACTCTACTTTCAATTTTCCCACTTCTTCAGACGCAGACATTCGACTTGAGTTTTCTTCTGCAGTATTTAAGTGCACGTTTAACGTCTGAAACTCGGAATTAAAGCACAACATGGCTCCAGTGGATCCCCTACAAGTTGACTTTCCTTACGAACTCCCGTTTTGACTTGGCAAAGCTAGAGGCATTTGTGCATGTATAAATTCCGTCCACTAGCCTTTGCCAAGCCAACCCCGGAGTTCAGGAGGCAAGTCCCCTTGTAGGGGATCCACTGGAGCCGCGCTATGCTTAAACTCAAAACATGAGTGGCTAAATGTGCGCCTGTTTTGGTTACTACCAGGGTTTATCAATTGTAAAAATTTCCCCCTTATGCAAAATATTACTAAATTGGGTATGTTTTAACCTCAAAATATTGCAAATATACCAAATTATTGCCAATTACTTTGTCTATTGCAAACTTTTTCCACTATATTGTTATTTTGTTATTTCTACCCTAAAAAGAGGCGCACTTTTAGCCACTCGTCTCAAAACAAGCAGGGGAAAACACACTAACTTAATAGAGTCAATACACTAAATTTTGCCAAGGCTTAAAGGCATATGCCATGCCATAGTCAGAACTTTTGATACTGCGCCTGTGACCTACGCCTAAAGCTGTATGTTACAAGGTAAATAACTAAGATTCAGCTTTAAAATACCGAAAATTATAGAAATTACCTTGCTTGGACCTTGGAGAACTTTTAAAATGTTGAAGAACGCCCAGAATTACAAAATAAGATGGACCCTAAAAGGCACACCTTTCACAACAGCACACTTTTCACAACGCCTAAAAATACCTATTTCGCATCGCCTTTCAAAAGTCGTTTTTTATCACATTGCAATATGCCCCCCGCTAATACTAAAAACTAGTTAATGTTGTTTATCACACTGCTAATTCCCGCAAATACAAAGAAATAACATAAGCATTAAAGTAAGCACTGAAGTAAGTCAACTAACACCGCCGGTACACACTTATTTTAATGAAATCAACAAAAACATGAAGGAACGAATTTATTTTATTAAAATCCTAAAAAAAAAAAACATATTCCTAGAAAGACCGAAGCTTAGCGTAGCTGGAAATCCGCGGCCGCGCCGGCACACATTCTTTTCACAACCGGTACGGGAGGGACTCGTTTCCCTGTCGACTCCGTCGACTCAAGGCGGCGTGCCAAGGCTTAGGAAAAGGCACACCTTTTCAGCTTCGAGAATCTAACGCCAGGTGGCGCGCTCATTTCACTTAGACCAATGGGGTAATCCAGCCACTCTCAAGCGCCAAATTTAAATCGTTCAAACTCATTTTTCAAAGTAAAGGAACCAAAAACTAATATTTCTCGCTTATTTTACGCTTCAAGTCGTTCTTGTACTATCCCATCACACCTGTCTTTTCTTTCACAACCTCTTCCGATACTAGCACACCTTTTTCATTTACTCCCAGCACACCTATACTTTCTTTCACAACCCCTTCCGATACTAGCACACCCGGCACACTTTTTACCTCTCCGAGTGACGTATGTCACGGAGAGGTTCTAATTTCGACGTGTCTGTCTGTCTGTCTGTCTGTCCGTCTGTCCGTTGTTACACCCACGTGACCGCGTTCGCAGTTTGCAAATCGGAGCAAACGTGTATTCAATTTCTAGACCCCATTTACAGTCCCGGAAATTGTATTCCACTTACAGGCTATTACTCCATAGCCTGTCTAACACCTCTATTCATTTGTCCACCCCACATGGACACCAGTCTGAATTTACTAGCTTCTAAACACCACCATCTTCTAGTCTTTCGCCCATTCCACATGGACACCAGTTTCTACTTACTGGCTTCTAAACACCACCACCTTCTCGTCTTTGTCCATTCCACATGGACACCAGTCTGTACACCTGGCTTCTAACACCACCATCTTCTGGTCTTTGTTTTTGTCCATCCCACATGGACACCAGTCTGTACACCTGGCTTCTAACACCACCATCTTCTGGTCTTTGTTTTTGTCCATCCCACATGGACACCAGTCTGTACACCTGGCTTCTAACACCACCATCTTCTGGTCTTTGTTTTTGTCCATCCCACATGGACACCAGTCTGTACACCTGGCTTCTTACACCACCATCTTCTGGTCTTTGTTTTTGTCCATCCCACATGGACACCAGTCTGTACACCTGGCTTCTAACACCACCATCATCCTTAAGGTTAAGACATACGCGGCGATCGGCTAGGGTTACGAGAAACGTCTAGCCTTCCAATGGAGGGGTCTTCCTCCAAGGTTCACGCAATTGCGATGTTCTTATCTACAGCTGCGGTTCGAATCCTTTATATACTACCTATTTTAGTAAGGCGAAGCAACCGGCGTATGCTTCATTTCAAACGCCAATATTAGTCAAGTCTCTCAAGAATGTTTAATTGTTCTTTTTTAAAGCGATGTAACGTTCAATAAGGCGAATAACTAACGAAGAAAATATTAAATATTAATTATATTTATTTTAATATTTAAGATAATCTTGTTTCTCAATTCAAAATTAATACGGAAAGAGTTAAAAAGCAGTCTATGTTATTGTCTGTGTGTGTCCGTCCGTTATTACACTAGTGCCGCAGTGCGCTGCGTTAGAAGTTCGTTTTGCTTTGATGTGTAAAGAAATCCTACAGAACCATAATATTCCCTTTATCCTTAATATAAAGTGAAAATGATGAAATATTTTTCGTAATTATGATGCATTTAGTGCTTTTGTAGCTTTAAAGCTCTGTTTCATTTTGATATTCCAAAGAGTTTTTTTAATATTATTATTTGAAATGGCTGTTTATATATTACTTAAGCTATACTACATCTGTATATAGAATAATCCTTGGTTTAGTAATTTCATGAAGAAAGGTAAGATCTAGACTCCGGCGGGCACATCTAGTATTACTTGCAATAAGCTTAGTGAAATGTAGAGTAAATAATTGAGGCCTGAGGTGGAGTAAGCTTTGGGTTTTGATTTTCGTGTCTGAAATGAAGAGACATCAACGGTTCAAAGTGAGCCGAAAGTTAAATACACTCTTAATTAATCTGGTTAAGATTTTATAATAGAAGAAAAGATGATGGTGGCAATTAGATTAGTAGGGCTAAGCTACAGAGTTTTTATTCTCTATATGGTGCGCATTGACTATCAGTGCGTCTAGCTACAATTTAGCTTTGGTATTATTTAACGTTAACACTCATGTTGGCAAACTAAGAATATTGTTGAGGTGAGACGAGACGATAGTGTTTACACTGCTAACCAGTTGTGAATGTAGCTATCAGAATATAGGGTAAACAGCTGAAGCGTAGACTTCATTTCCTGTTCTTTTTGCCATTAACTGATTTCCATGTGTCCAAGATTTATCCTTATTGGAAGTAAAATGTCGTCTGCTTTACTGTATATTCGCTATGCTTGGAATCAAAGAGGGTATAAAGAGGGGGAGTAGAAGGCTAGGCTGGAGTGTTCTCGCTTTGAAAGTTTACCTCTAAGCTTCCGGTGCGCGCGCGCATCTTTCTCTGCCCTCTTATTGGTTGAAATACGGTGAACCGGATATTAGGAGGAAAATATAACAAATAAATAAAAAAGAAAAGCGAGAACACCCAAAATGCCTTGCCAAAGCCGCTAGCTTCTACTCCCCCTCTTTCTACCCTCTTTGTTGGAATACTGCTTCAATATTTCGTAAATTTTTACTTCAAAAAAGAGAAATAATTCCATATCTAGGTAAATAACTTTGTAGTAGTAGACCTCTTGACTCGGAGAGGTAATATTTTGGTTTTCCCAACTTGTTCTTAAACTATTCCAGATCACCTGTCTATTCATTCACAACCTCTTCCGATACTAGCACACCTTTTTCATTTACTCCCAGCACACCTATACTTTCTTTCAAACCCCTTCCGATAGCTCACCTGGCACACTTTTTCTTAAACTATTCCAGATCACCTGTCTATTCATTCACAACCTCTTCCGATACTAGCACACCTTTTTTATTTACTCCCAGGACACCTATACTTTCTTTCACAACCCCTTCCGATACTAGCATAACTGGCACACCTTTTACTTATACTATTCCAGAACACCTGTCTATTCTTTCACAACTTCTACCTATACTAGCACCCCTATCTCATACACTCCCATCACACCTGTCTACTTTTTCACAAGCCGGCAAAACTCCTATCACTCCGGCGAAAAACTCTCTCCTTTCCCGGTAAAGTAATAGGGAAACAGCATGAAGCGGTTTTTGACCTTCTAGTGACGTCACGCCCGGAAGCCGCGACCTCTGGATTTGTTTTTATTTAATGGCCGCCATGTTGTATGTGAATTATTGGTAAAAAGCACCTTATAAATATAGTGGAAGACATGGCAAATCAACAAATTAATTTCGATAAATCAGATTATTTAGAAACTTTAGCCGAAACAACTAAAAAAAGGTATAGGCCTATAGAAAAAATTTCATTGGTTAATTATGAGGATCCTTACTGTAAAAATACGGTAAATTGGAGCCAAGGCTTAAATGATTACCCGGCCATAACGTCCCAAAAGTTGATAAATCCAAGGTTTTTTTACCTTGATTTCTTATTATTCTTGGAATTCTAAAGAATTTCTCACGACTTTCAGCAACAGCTTTGCTTTTACACTCAAAAACGCAACAGTATAGCACCATCTTTCGAGAGTTCAATGTATTTTTGTAGAGGGCGACACATACAATATGGCGGCCGATTCAAAATTCAAATCGGGCGGTAAAAAATTACAAACCGGTGACGTCACTGAATTGTTCGTGCTGTTTCCCTATCGTTAGCTTAAGTTTTGCGACAGCTGGAAAATCAGCGCCGGCACACCTTCTTTTCACAACGGCCTGAACTTGAGCAAGCCCTTCGCCGGTACCCATCCCTATGAAAAGCCCTGCTACGCGTAAGCGACGCGCTTGTTATGAGTGCGCGCCGCGCACACCTACTTTCACAACGGCCACGAACCATAAGCAATTTTCGCTTGGAATACCCGTGGAACACCGAGGCTTAGCAAAACACTAAACGGCACACCTTTTCAGCTTCGAGAATCTAACGCAAGGTGGCGCGCTCATTTCACTTAGACCAATGGTGTAATCCAGCCACTCTCAAGCGCCAAATTTAAATCGTTCAAAGTCATTTTTCAATGTAAAGGAACCAAAAATTAATGTTTCTCGCTTATTTTAAGCTTCGCGTAGTTCTTGTACTATTCCAGCATGCCTGTCTCTATTCTTTCACAACCTCTTTCTATACTAGCACACCTTTTCTTCTATTCCCAGCACACCTGTATTTTCTTTCACACCTTTTTCTTCTACTATTCTAGTACACCTGTCTTTTCTTTCACAACCTCTTCCGATATTAGCACACCTTTTTCTTCTATTATTCCAGTACACCTGTCTAATTTTTCACAAGCCGGAAAAACTAAGTTCTATTCAGTTTTCACATTTCTTCAATCCTAGCACACCTCGATATTATAATTTGACAGCGCACCATATCTTTTAGTTTTATCTTGAAGTTTATTTTTTCAAAGGCTAGTGGGTGAGGGTCATAAGGGTGCTATCATACTATGATATGGAGATGAAGAATGGCGTGAAAACTAAAAAATAGGTGTACTGTCGTACTATAAGGTTGAGGCATGGATAAAGAATGCGCGTAAGGAAATTTGTTTTCACTCTACAGGATAGGCAACTCCCTATCTCGAGCGACAGCTTATTCTGTATATACTCTGTTACAACATCGGTTGTCAGCACGCGCAAAGCTGGGACTCTATGTAATCTAGCCTTGCGCGTGCTGACAAGAGACAAAAAACTTCAGGATATTTTAAACGATTTTAAGTCCTGAAGATCCTGAAGTTTTTTCTCTCTTGTCAGCACGCGCAAAGCTAGATTACATAGAGACCTAGCTTTGCGCGTGCTGACAACCAATGTTGTAACAGAGTATATACAGAATAAGCTGTCGTTCGAGATAGGGAGTTGCCGATCCTATAGCGTGAAAACAAATTTCAGCACGCGCATTCTTTATCCATGGTTGAGGTGTGCGAGGATTGAAGGATGCTGTGAAAACTAAAAAATAGGTGTGCTGTCATACTATAAGGTTGAGGTGTGCGAGGATTGAAGACTGCTATGAAAAACATGAAGATAGGTGTCTTGATACATTCATATCAAACTCAAATACGTAGTAAAAAGTTTTTGAACGATTTAAATTTGGCGCTTGAGTGGCTTGACTACCTCATTGGTCGAAAGGAATAAAAAGCGCCCGTCGCGGTAGACTCTCGAAGCTGAAAAGGTGTGCCTTTTAGCATGAATCACTTATATAACTAATTATATAGATTCATGCTTTTAGTGCATTGCTAAGCCTTGGTATTTCAAGGGAAAATTGCCTTATGGTGCATGGCCGTTGTGAAAGTAGGTGTGCGCTGCGCGCACTTATAACAAGTGCGTCGCTTACGCGAAGCCTGGGCTTATTATAGGGATGGGTACCGGCTAAGGAAAAGGTGTAGGTGTGCAAGTTTTACCCGTTGTGAATGGGATGTTTGCCGGCATTGGGATCCTTTGATAGTGTAAGATCGAGGTGTGCTAGCTTTGAAAGAAGGTGTGAAAAACCAAAAGATAGGTGTGTAGATCATATTATTAGATCGAGGTGTGCTAGGTTGGAACTTGAAAAAAAGGTCTGAAAAACTAAAAGATATGGTGCGCTGTCAAATTATAATATCGAGGTGTGCTAGGATTGAAGAAATGTGAAAACTGAATAGAACTTAGTTTTGCCGCCTTGTGAAAAAAATTAGACAGGTGTGCTGGAATAGTAGAAGAAAAAGGTGTGCTAATATCGGAAGAGGTTGTGAAAGAAAAGACAGGTGTACTAGAATAGTAGAAGAAAAAGGTGTGAAAGAAAATACAGGTGTGCTGGGAATAGAAGAAAAGGTGTGCTAGTATAGAAAGAGGTTGTGAAAGAATAGAGACAGGCATGCTGGAATAGTACAAGAACTACGCGAAGCTTAAAATAAGCGAGAAACATTAATTTTTGGTTCCTTTACATTGAAAAATGACTTTGAACGATTTAAATTTGGCGCTTGAGAGTGGCTGGATTACACCATTGGTCTAAGTGAAATGAGCGCGCCACCTTGCGTTAGATTCTCGAAGCTGAAAAGGTGTGCCGTTTAGTGTTTTGCTAAGCCTCGGTGTTCCACGGGTATTCCAAGCGAAAATTGCTTATGGTTCGTGGCCGTTGTGAAAGTAGGTGTGCGCGGCGCGCACTCATAACAAGCGCGTCGCTTACGCGTAGCAGGGCTTTTCATAGGGATGGGTACCGGCGAAGGGCTTGCTCAAGTTCAGGCCGTTGTGAAAAGAAGGTGTGCCGGCGCTGATTTTCCAGCTGTCGCAAAACTTAAGCTAACGATAGGGAAACAGCACGAACAATTCAGTGACGTCACCGGTTTGTAATTTTTTACCGCCCGATTTGAATTTTGAATCGGCCGCCATATTGTATGTGTCGCCCTCTACAAAAATACATTGAACTCTCGAAAGATGGTGCTATACTGTTGCGTTTTTGAGTGTAAAAGCAAAGCTGTTGCTGAAAGTCGTGAGAAATTCTTTAGAATTCCAAGAATAATAAGAAATCAAGGTAAAAAAAACCTTGGATTTATCAACTTTTGGGACGTTATGGCCGGGTAATCATTTAAGCCTTGGCTCCAATTTACCGTATTTTTACAGTAAGGATCCTCATAATTAACCAATGAAATTTTTTCTATAGGCCTATACCTTTTTTTAGTTGTTTCGGCTAAAGTTTCTAAATAATCTGATTTATCGAAATTAATTTGTTGATTTGCCATGTCTTCCACTATATTTATAAGGTGCTTTTTACCAATAATTCACATACAACATGGCGGCCATTAAATAAAAACAAATCCAGAGGTCGCGGCTTCCGGGCGTGACGTCACTAGAAGGTCAAAAACCGCTTCATGCTGTTTCCCTATTACTTTACCGGGAAAGGAGAGAGTTTTTCGCCGGAGTGATAGGAGTTTTGCCGGCTTGTGAAAAAGTAGACAGGTGTGATGGGAGTGTATGAGATAGGGGTGCTAGTATAGGTAGAAGTTGTGAAAGAATAGACAGGTGTTCTGGAATAGTATAAGTAAAAGGTGTGCCAGTTATGCTAGTATCGGAAGGGGTTGTGAAAGAAAGTATAGGTGTCCTGGGAGTAATAAAAAAGGTGTGCTAGTATCGGAAGAGGTTGTGAATGAATAGACAGGTGATCTGGAATAGTTTAAGAAAAAGTGTGCCAGGTGAGCTATCGGAAGGGGTTTGAAAGAAAGTATAGGTGTGCTGGGAGTAAATGAAAAAGGTGTGCTAGTATCGGAAGAGGTTGTGAATGAATAGACAGGTGATCTGGAATAGTTTAAGAAAAAGTGTGCCGGGTGTGCTAGTATCGGAAGGGGTTGTGAAAGAAAGTATAGGTGTGCTGGGAGTAAATGAAAAAGGTGTGCTAGTATCGGAAGAGGTTGTGAAAGAAAAGACAGGTGTGATGGGATAGTACAAGAACGACTTGAAGCGTAAAATAAGCGAGAAATATTAGTTTTTGGTTCCTTTACTTTGAAAATGAGTTTGAACGATTTAAATTTGGCGCTTGAGAGTGGCTGGATTACCCCATTGGTCTAAGTGAAATGAGCGCGCCACCTGGCGTTAGATTCTCGAAGCTGAAAAGGTGTGCCTTTTCCTAAGCCTTGGCACGCCGCCTTGAGTCGACGGAGTCGACAGGGAAACGAGTCCCTCCCGTACCGGTTGTGAAAAGAATGTGTGCCGGCGCGGCCGCGGATTTCCAGCTACGCTAAGCTTCGGTCTTTCTAGGAATATGTTTTTTTTTTTAGGATTTTAATAAAATAAATTCGTTCCTTCATGTTTTTGTTGATTTCATTAAAATAAGTGTGTACCGGCGGTGTTAGTTGACTTACTTCAGTGCTTCCTTTAATGCTTATGTTATTTCTTGTATTTGCGGGAATTAGCAGTGTGATAAACAACATTAACTGGTTTTTAGTATTAGCGGGGGGCATATTGCATTGTGATAAAAAACGACTTTTGAAAGGCGATGCGAAAAAGGTATTTTTAGGCGTTGTGAAAAGTGTGCTGTTGTGAAAGGTGTGCCTTTTAGGGTCCATCCAAAATAACGGTGTCCGAAACTTCGCCGATCTTCTCGGGCTTTCTAACAAAAACAAGCAGACGACTTTGAATTGTGGGACTAACTCACAGGGCCGGAAATAAGAAAAATTTCTTATAGGACATGTGTCCAGTGACCCCCTGTTTGACTTGAAAATTTATAGGACATTGTCCAGTGGAGTGTGCAATAATAGTGTTGCATCTCCATAATCAAGCTATCAAAACTTTGAAAAAATTATGGGACATTTTAAAATTTTATTGGACAATTCCAGTGTCCTGTGCTTATCTCCGGCCCTGCTCACTCAGGCTGTCAGGCACTCAGCAGTCCAGGGCCGGAAATAAGCACAGGACACTGGACTTTGTCCAATAAATTTTTAAAATGTCTCATAATTTTTCTAAAACCCAAGGGGTCACTGGACATTTTGAGTTTTTGACCAATAAATTTTCCGAAGTTTAGATAGCTTGACTTTGAAGATGCTGCACTATTTATGCACACGCCAGTGGACAATGTCCAATAAATTTTCCAGTCAAATAGGGGGGGGGGTCACTGGAAACATGTCCTATAAATTTTTTTTCAATTGCAAATTCTTAGATTTGCAATTAGTAAATTAGCCAGTACTGGGTTGGTGACCTAATCATAGCCCACTCGATTACGCGTCAGTGCGAGGAATATTCTGAAACTTGGTACAAGTTGATCCTGTCACGGAGGAAGTCCAAGGGTTTTTTTTTAAATTAATAAAAGCAAGGAGGATGTTATTCATTCTTCTTGATTAAACTGGTCAATGTCCATTTATTATTCTACGCTCTCAATGCGTAAGGGATTTTAATTGGTGGTCACGGAGAACACTAGCACCCCAGGCATTAAACTTTTAGTTTGGCGGACGAATTATGGAAATAAGTTGTATGGCACCTCGCTTCGATATTTCTAGAATTATTAATTGAATGGTGCCCGATAACGATATTCTTACTCCTAGCGTTTAGTTCACTGTGTTGATCCATGGTTCACTGATAGAAATAATAGAACAATATACACAAATAACAAATAAAATAAAGAGTTAGCGACACATTTTATCTATAATTTATACCACTTTTCTATCTGGACTATTAACTATTGGCAAAAGTCCATTAAATAAACCTAGGAAGTAAACAATTACAATAGCTGGTATAGCGTTCGTCTCTGCTAGGTTAAGAACTCCCTCTAACTCCGTAGATGGGGGGGTTCGTTTAATCCCCCGTTCCTAACCGGTTTGAAATATTTCTTCACGTGAGTGGGGCGTGACTTCTTCAGCCCATGAACGCTGGATCTCTAAAGGGACCGGGAACGGTTTTGCTTAAAAAAAGAAAAGTAAAAGGGAGAGGCTACTTCCTAGGCTAATTTAATGGACTTCTGCTATTGGAAACATTCAACAATCAACAGCACCCGGTTTATTAAACTTTCGAGAATATTTTCTGCTACAATAATAGGCTCATGGACTATTTCTTACTAATTTGATTTCAATTAAAAGACCATAATTTGTCGCGCAGGTTAGAATAAGACTGTACTAGAAAACACGACTTTGCGAGGGTAATTTTACGATGTAACACGATATTCATCGGATATAAAATATTTTAGCGCGGATTGTACCTTTGTTGTTTGCTTAGTTCATGAGCATCTTGGAAAGGTCAAGCGTCATGGTGAAATGAAAATACGAATAAATTATAATAAAAAATAAAATATAATGCGAATCAATCGGCGAAACAATTTATTGAAACATTCTTAGTACATTTAAATGACAATCGAAATTGAGCAAATTTGCCAATTTAAAAAATAATTACTTTTCACTAAAATTAAAAATGGCAATAAAATAAGTCTTGGAAATGTGTATTAATACAAGGATAACACAAATATGGCAACCTAACTAATATTGAGGTTAAATAAAAAAATACGAAAATGACAAATCATTAAAACAAAACTATAAAAAATTACTCAATTTTTGACTTAAAAAGTTAAATGTTAAAAAATTATTTTGACACGAAATGTTTCAAGGAAAATGTGAATAAAACAAAACTGCAACTAAATCTGGTTTATGATATTAAAGCTGTAAGTACAAATATCAAAGAAAAGAAATTTTTCAAAATTTTAAATTCAAAGTTTCAAATGAAAAAGCAATTTTAAACTTCAAAAGTATCAAATGAATAAGCGATTTTAAACTTCAAAAGTATCAAATTTAACAAAAGCAAAATTATAACATGTATATCTTAGAGCTATTAACTTCTTAACCCTAACTTGGAACTGTTGCGAGTGAATTAAAAAATATCTCGGTGGCCTATTCTCAACCTTACAAGTCCAATTTCCATTATAAAACCATACAAACTTCACCGCTCGATTCTTTATTCTATAGCGTCAATTTATGACATTTGCTTGTGTAATTAGGAACTAAGAAGTGGTTGCGAAACGAAAGTTCGCGGAGGAACTCTTAAATTGAAAAGAAGTTTGGAGCGCACTATGTTATTCTTTATTTCCATTTGAAGGGGACCTAATTACGATGACATTTTAGCATCGTTACAATGGAAATATTTGGAAGAGTTATTGTAAAAAGAAATGGTAAATTTCAAGCCGAAAATAGGATTAATCATTTTGAAATTCCGAGGGAAAGTTGAATCGATACGATAAATTACAAGAAATACAGGATAAAAAACAGCGGAATAGAAAAATTCACAATGGCGAATAGCAAACTAAAGGCAATTTAGGACAACTTTTGAAAATATCAGACCAAGATTGTCCAAAAATGGGCGATTGAATATGGTAGGTTCCACTTTCAATTTGTCGATCCGCGCTCTCATTTCAAAGTCTCTCGTAGTTGCCTCCAATTTGTCATTTTCCAAATTAGCTTTCAATCTCTTAATTCTTCTTTCAATTTCCATACACGACTCTGTTATTTTGGCAAGTTGTGGGGCGTTTTTTGGGCCGAAGATGCTGGCGACGTTTCTACAGCAAAATTGAGACTAATCCTTCAAGTTTATCTTCAGACTGTCCATGTCTTCTTTCATTTCACGTTCTCTTTTACTCGCTTCCAATTTGTCCTTTTCTGTTTGATTCAGAAATTGGCAAATGTGGAGTTTAGTTCTGTCAATCTTCTTTCAATCTCGTTCCCTTTACTTGCCTCCATTTTGTCTTTTTCCGTTTG